>OMNW01009988.1:0-16124 GCA_900303245.1 Selene dorsalis | reverse complement strand
TTTACTTAAGCTGATCAGGTGTGAATTGAACTTTATTTCTTTAATTGGCTTTTTGGCCTGGGATGCTTGACCTTTTTTAGCGGTCTGTGGTTGCGCAAAATAAGGGCTCTGGCTCCAGAGCAGAGTAAGAGGATAGTCTATTAGCAAACATTGCAAGGCAGTGAAGGCTTCCAGAGAGGGGAGGTCAGACAGTCTGGGACAGGACACAGGGCTGTGTGTTGTGCGCTTTGTGTTTCAGTGACAGTGACTAAGGAGCGGGCGTGCGAGGTGTGCCAGAACTCTGGTCCAGGGAAAACTCTGCAACATCGTTGAGTGGAGGCAAGGAAGGAAAGCAAAGTAGAAACCTCAAGTATGCAAATCCTGGGTGGTCCCATCTTTGGACTGCTCCAGGAGAAAGTCCCCTTTTTTCGTCTGTCTCCATCCTTGAGGCAGCTTCAACCTCCACTCTCCTGAGAACCAGGTGTTGTGGATGAACGGCGGACATTCATCAGGCTCACTTACAGCTAATCAGCTGAGTTAAGACAAGAGGCAGTGGAGAAACCAACAGGAGTGGGTAGAATTTGACAAAAAGGCAGCAGAGAGAAGTGAGGGACAAGCCAAGGGCGGGTTTCCAAACCCTGCAGGCCTCCATGGTGGCCTGCCTTACCCCTGTGGCCTCCTCAGCAGCTGGCACTTCAAGGTTTCCCAAACGTGTAATGCCAGGGCCCCAAATCCAACATTGGCATGGAGAGCGAGACAGACCGAAACGAAAGCGAGGAAGCAAACTACCCAGGCCTGTATTGATTCTTGTGGACCGGGCAGGGTGTGTCTCTGCATTTCCCAGCCTTGAAAGGCCGCCTTGTCACTAAAGGTGGAGGCAATACTGTATGCCATCGTTTGAATAATTAATGACTGATTCCTAAGTAATCAGTGTCCTCACAAGACAATGCATTCTCTCTCTCCCTGGTGGAGAGAAAGAGCTCGGCCTGTTTTTGTCCCGATGCCTTTAGAAGCAAAAGGTAAAAGCTTTAATGCACTGAAGCCACTGGAAGTGCTGCTTCTGAAGGACTCCCCCTGGAATCAACTGGGATGGTGTGTCTCTCCTTATGAGGGGGCCTATCAGAGTGGCCTTCCAGTAAAGGGAGTGAGGGAGAGACAGAGTAGGGGAGGAAGATAGCGTCATTGAATGAGGAAGGCATGTGCACGCATTTAGATGTGTGAGTGCACAATTGTGTGTATCTGCTGTAAAATGTATACTGAGTGTAAAGTTTGTTTAGGTGGTGCGTATGAAAGTATTTGTACTCATGTACAAGAATGTTTTCATAAGTGCCCATGAGTGTGAGTGAGTGTGTGAGTGTGCGCTTGTGTCCTGGAATGTGCAGCCCCTTCCTCTAAACAGGAAAGGAGCACAGTTAATAGCATCACCACCCTTTCCCCTCATACAGAACGGTGGCCAGACCAGAAGAGCTTTAACTGTGGGCCAATCTGATCCTGTTCCTGAACCTTTTTTTCACAGTAATGTCCCACACAGCATCTGATTTCCTGAGATTTCCTCTAAATTTGCTGTCTACAAAGCACCTGGCATGAGACGTAAAGATACCTCTGTCAGGCTGTTTGCGAATCATTTGTCTGCTATCTACAAGATATGGGAACAAGGCAACAGAAAAACAAGAACTAGACAGTTGGGGGCAGAACGAGCCAGTAACTCTACTACTGCTTATCTAAACAATAGCGGGTAATTAGCAAGGCGGTGTGTTGTTTCTTCAGGAGAGCTGGGCCATGAGGTCGGGGCTGCTGTCTGTGTTGCAGAGGCACTCTCACTGGGCCTGTGTGCATTTTCCACGAGGGCTCCTTTTAACACAAAGACACTTCTATCCAGTCCTGTACAAACTGTTCTGTTATCAGCTCACAGAGCAACCCCCAGGGTCACACACCACAGTGTCCTGAAAAGACACTAAGTGTGAAAAAACAACACAAGGCTGAGGCTCCTGGGAGCCACAGAAAGGCTACTATTACTCATAGAGTAATCATTGTATTTGTCTTGTTTAAGCACATGTACACCAAAACAGCATCACTGACTTAATGCAGTCAGTAAATCCCCCAGAGTGTGAATGTCCTCTACAGCCAAAGATTCACTTGCAGGCCTGGTTATTGTACATTTTATATGCAGCATTAACAACCATCATGAGCTCGAAGCTGGTATCAAATTCTTACTGCGCTCAATTTCACGCTACTTTTTGGATGGGCTATAGTTATCTTGTACATCTGTGTGTGTCAAGACATTTAAAGTTTGAGTTTGGCTTCTTTTGTTGAATGAAAAAAAGGGTTAATAGAGGAACATATTCATAATCCTCCAAATACAGAATCAACTATTGTATTAAAGCTACAAGAATTATTCAAGTAATCAATTAGTGTATTGTTAAAGAAATTAATTTACAGAAAATCTTCATGCAGAAATAATCAATAATTTGAAGGTTCCATTTCCCTGGACTTGCATTACAATAAACAATAAGTGTGCCACTCTTGGCTTCACAAAGCAAGGCGATGTGATTTTTTTTAACTGTTTCATAATGCTTTAAAAAAAATCAAATAATTGAAAAAATAAAAAATAATTAAAATACAAATCTGTAATGAAAGTAATCATTAGCTCTGACCTCAATTTGGTCTCGGTACCAAAACTCAGCTCACTGTTACAATTATCTTTCCTTATAGCCATGTTTCTGCTGTGTTTATTCCAACTGCAAAATTTTGATACAACCTGAGCAAAATTTTGTTTTGAACTTTGGTTTTGAACTTGCTATAACATTTTAATATAATTTGTAGCTATTATATCTGTTGTTTTTAACAAACAAAAATAGCAATTCTAGGTCCCAAAGAAACTTGGGGCCGTGGCGAGGTAGATGTAACTTACAGTAAGAAAGTGCACACACAGTTTTCCTTTTCGTCGGCTGAAATATTTGTAGGAATGCAGTAAGATCATTTCAATATCAAAGGCACATGTTTGCTTAATTTGCATTAAACAGGGGAGGGGTGGAGGCACATTTGGAGCTGAGAGGAGGTCCTTATCTCAATTGATCAAGACATGTTACTCGTGCAAAACCACATAATTAAAAAATGCACAGATATCATAACTTCTCAAGAATACCCGATTGTGATTTCTTTTTATCCCCTCACACACGTCTTCCTTGTTTTCATTATGTTGTGACAGTAAAGTGAAACATTATTTAATATTAAGTGATGAAACCACGGAGAAACTCTGTCCTCTAACTCCTGCTGCAGAAATAAAATCGAGGAGACAGTGAAACTCTCAGAGAAATATGCTTAAAGTGTCAGTGCTGCTGCTTGAGTATGGCAAAATTGCTTATTTTCAGATTCAGCCACATCAAGCAGTTTTTTTTTTCCTGGCTGTTTGTGGAGGAGCTTGCATATTCATGGCCCGCCTGTTTTGAGAACCTGTCACTGAGCCTGTTATATTGCTCTCGCTGCCTTTCTGTTCAGGATGGCTTCAGAGGCAAAAACACTCCATCAGACTTAACACTGTCCAGCTGACACAGTCAGGCAGTAAAACTGACAGCCAATGGAGTCTGGCCTAGCAAATGAACCGGACATAATAAACCACTGACAGAGGGGTCACCTTCTGTCATTGTTCATGTATCCACACATTCATACACAAACAGACACACACACACACACACACACACACACACACACACAGAGAGAGAGCACATATTACACATCAAAAAGGACCATGCACCCTACATCCTATTGCTTTTAAACACCCATACATTCACATACAGGCGCAGACCATCACTTGCATCCTCCCACCTCTCTCCTTTGGCTGGGTTAAATCCAGCAAAACCCCAGCCTTGTATTTGACCTGCCTCCCACCTCAGCTGTGAGAGAGCGAGTGCAGGAAGGAGGAGCTGGTGAGCACCGGGCTACCCACTTCTCAGACAAGAGCAACTATGGATTTATGACTTAAACTTGCCTAGTTATAAGGTCAATATGATATTGAAATGCATGGGAATAATTCCCCTCCTGCATGGACAGCTGCCTTCATAAGTCTGAAGGATTAATAAAACAACTGGGTGAGTGTTTTTGCTGCTATGAAAGTTCTCATTGACAGTGTATTCCCCTGTGGCTCCGTGGAACAGAATAGGTGTTCGATGGGAGATTAATCACCATGGCTAACACTCAGGTCAGGAGCCCTTCATGTTAAAACTAGCCTCTGACAGCATACGTACATATGCGTTGCTTTGCATGTAGGTATATATTTGCTTTCCACTTGAAGATAGTATTGTGTAAGCGGTATGCGTTATCAATCCAGCTTCCTCCTCCCACACTATATGACTGCTGTGCCCCCCCCCACCTTCAAACCCTTCCCTCTGCTACACAGCCGCTGTACACAGAGAGCTCTGCACAGTCCCCGTGGAGTCTCCTGTGTCAGTACATTACCTTATAAGTGGAGGCATTGACTGTGGGGACTCTTTGATACACATTCACATACAGTACAAACACAATTGATCTTCAGCGGAGCAATGGAGGGGGGTGTGCTGAAGAAAGATCTACACACGTATAACAGATCACAGGCCTTCTTGTGGAATAAGAACTGTATGTGCAAGAAGGAACAAAACGCTCTTTTGATAAGGATGTGACATGGAGCAATCTTTCCCTGGAGCCAGCCGCTGAGCGCTGAACACTATCAGCAATCTAGGAAAGGCTCAGAGCGCCACTGTAAAAATGTAATATTATCCTATCTGTGTAGCCCTCACATCGGGCAAAATGTGACTGGCTGACTTTTCTTTTTCTTTTTGCATAGGCAGATTTTCCCCTCAGGGGTGCTAAAATAATGACTCCATCTTATGACAACATTTGCAGCTCAATTAAAAAGTGTTTATGTAAATCTTCCCCTGTGTGGGCGCTGCCGGTTCACCATGTTCACGGTAGTAGGAGGATGCTGTCATCCACTTGCCATGAAGTGTCGGAGACCTTAGGTTGTCATGACAATATGCAGGGGTCACACTCCAGCACTGACTTTCTCTAAAGGCAAAATAAGTATTCCATCCCATCTCCGCACTTATTCGTAAAAGGAATTATTTACTCGTTTTATGTTTTTTCAGACATGAGGGGAAAACATACAAAAATCAGTGAGTGACTAATCGATTCCTCCTCCATTTATATTTAAAATTGTTGAAGAGAGGGGCGTTAGTTAGATTCAAATAAATACTTTCTCTTAGATGTGGATGCGAGATCAGACAGCAGTCAATGATATGTTTGAAATAAAAATAAATGAATTGGAGAGTTTTTGCTCTCAGCGAGAGGAGAGGCCTGATGAGAGTGATCACAGATGCCAAGACCAAACACTTCAAACAAAGGCAGCTTGTTCTTTCATACATGAACAGAAGAAAAAAAAAGAAACTTTAAAGACATTTTCTTTAAAGAAAAACAAAACAAAGAGAGTGACAGAAAGAAAGATATTGGAATTACACTGTCTGGTGAACAAAGCCCGAACTGAACAATCACAACCTATTTGCTATCTTTCTGGGAAAAGGTCATAATTACATAATTGTAAGTGTAAAAGCAGAGGAATTTAGAAAATTACAGACAATAATTTGCTGTAATTATGGGTCTCCCCTTGCACTACTTACTGTACTCTGAAGCCTGACACTGCTGCATGCAATGCACACTATATTCTAAATGCTTCAGCTGTCCATATTTAGATGAGTTGTTAATATAAACAAGTGAGTGAGTGAAAAGTCCTTCTTGGTCTATTTAAACCCTCCCCCGCAGGCAACAGTATTTACAAGGAAACGGTTATCATTTAGTCTCTGTTGCAGATCAAAATGTCAAGCTCCACAGAGAATCTGAGCAGTGCTGTTAGGGCCAAAAGTGCAGTTTTAGAGCCCCAGGATCTGAGAGAAAAAAAATGATTTGCAAATGCCCAAATATGTCTAATTGACCTGAAATATAGCCTGTGTGCAGGAACTGTTTGAAATCAATACAGAGAGCGAGAAGAATATCCTTGAAGGAACATTTCAGAGGATCTCACCGCATGTCTTTCGGAGCAGCATTATGAAGTATGCAGGAATTATGAAAACAATCAAGAAGTCATGATAGTTCATGTGAATTAAAATTACAGTGGCTGCAGCCAATTAAGAGAGTGCGAGGAACAGCTGTTTTACACCTTGCATATCAGTATAACAGGGAGGGAGAGTTTAGATTATATGAATATTCCGCGGACATAAAAGCCATTTGCGAGTGAATCCACACATAATGTATTCCCTCTGTATTTGCTTATTGTGTGTGTTTAGTGGGGTAAATCAATAGGCTGCATTCCCAGCCTTGATTGGATTCACAATTAGCTCTAGTAAGAGACTCACTGACAGTGGGTATGTTAGATTCAGCACAGCACACCAACCTGATTGTCTTTTCCCCCACATCAACCGCTGCTCCTCGCCATCCTCTCCCCTGTCCAGGTGCCTTGTGGGTATCAGCGAGGACCGGAGGGAAGTTCCTCCCGTGTGGCAGGCGGGCCGTGACAGCTCCGAGATGCTCTTTGACCTGAGAGGAAGGGAAAACAACATCAATGGTAATTCCCCTTCAAACACATTAACTGGGATGAACTGGGTCCCACCGAGCCCCTCTGAGTGGACTCGCATTGATCGCAGAAATCCATGAATAAATTTAGCACTAATTGATTTTTTTTCCTCCTCAGAAAATAAATCTCTAATTCTGAGTAGAGGCAGTGAATGTTGCAGATTGTACAAGTGCCTTCCCTTTTATAAAATCTGAAGGAAATACATTTTGAGAACTAACTTAATAAGCTACAAAAATATTCAGCGTCCCTCATTTCGTCTGATCCAGGAGGCCTGTTGTTTTCAGTGCAGCCACAAGTTTCATCATTTTGTGACTTGACAAGAGTCAATAAAAAAAAAAAAAAAAGTCCACCTTGAGCTCAGTTGCGAAACAAACAAAGAGAATTCATAGTGTTAGGATTGCCGAAGCAACAAGCCCAGAAATTAACCCATTAGGTCCTCTGGATTTCTGCTACCTTTTAATTGCTTTCAGTGGGGATTGAAGCTATAGTTGGAGGAGAAAATGGTGTCACATATGCATTTACAACGGCCTACACCTTCACCCTGCCAGTTGGAAGAGTGATACCGTCAATATCGGAAGAAAGCATTTACAAACGATCCCAAGCATTAAAGGTAAATACTGCACTGGGGCTGCAAAGTGTAGGATGTTGTAAATATCAAAAAGGGTGAACTGCCAGAGCAGCTGTATTTAAATTGACAAAGGTAAGCGCTTTTGTTCAGTTATTTACAGAGAGAAAGCTTGAGAAAATTTCCTCACTGTTTTTGACCTGAAAAGGAACAAAAATAAAATGTTTCTATGTAAAGAATGTTTCATAATTGAAAAAAAAAAGAAAGCTAAATTAAAAAAAAAAAAAAAAAGTACTTTCCACATCTTAAACTGCATCCCATCAAGTTTTATTTGAAAGAAATTTAGCCTAAGGATGGCAGTGGTTTTTAAGCAGCGCATTAGTCATTAGTCACACTGTATAAAGCTGATTGGAAACACTCTGCATGTCATTCACAGTTAAATCAATAGATCATGATAAAATTCAGGCTGACCTTTCAGTCAGATGCTGGAGTACGTTTTCCTTTCGCTTTTTGAATTGATTACTAAAGTCTAAATCTCTGATCAGTATATAATACAGTTGGATAGAGAGTGTCTGCTTTTATTGTGTGCTGTTACAAAAAGGCCAAATCAGACTTTGTATTAGAATATGAATGTTTGATGTGTAATAGAATATAATAAACAAATAGTTAAATGTCTAGTGATATCAAATACCACTTTGTGTATTTTAACTGGAGAAGATTTATTGTATAAGTTGTCAATTGAAATAGTCATAGCTCTTATTCTCAGTGATGATTGAGGAGTCTTGACTTGGAAAGTTGTAGATTCAGGTATCATACTGCCACCTACTGGTTGTGACTAATTTCAAAGCTGTTCAGTCAGTCAGAGTGCTTCTCAAATGAGTTCCTTATTAAAAATCATCCAGGATTTCAGGAAGGACAACGTCTACTTCAATGATATCTATAGAAATGAAAAATCCCATTTAGTTTTACTTCAAATGATAGATAACATCCTCAGACATCTGCATTAACTGGGAGAGGGAATGTCCCAGGGGTGCCCTCACTAAACACTGTGTCCTGGGCCCTTTAAAGCACATGTAGCTGAAGATGTGGTTATGGTCTATCAAGACTCCCTTTACTGACAAACCTCAATTGCTCAGTTGTGCAAAGAAAAAAGCGTTCCTGAAACGTTCCTTTTTTGTTTGATGGATGAGTTGTAGATATAATGGCTGGGCATTACCTCTGCAAATAAACCAGACTTGACATTGCCCTGTGCTGGAACATCTGGGACGCCCCGGAGACAGGATCAAAGGCCTCGTGCGTCCTTGGACTCTATCTGTGCCAAACATGCACAGCGAGCTCAGGAACGGGCTATCCAACGCATCTCAGTCATCATCATCTGCACTGGCTGTGTTTGTTAGTCATCAGCTTTTTCTGTTTAATTTGTTACAGTCATATTCCTCAGTGTTTTCGTCATGGTAACAGCGGGGCTGAGAGCGATGCAGCCTGACAGTACAGTAAATCAATTTACGAGCTTATTATCCCGCAACAAAATTGTATCTTTAGCTAAGTGGAAACATGAATGTGATGTTGAAAATCAAGTGCTAGACTGATTGATCTTTCTAGCACTTACTCCGACTGACACATCAGACTGAGCAGCACATCAACTCTGCTCTCATCTGCACTATACTATGGGGGCTGTTCTACAACACAATCCACATTACTTGGGCTTTTGTTTGGAGAGAGCCAGCCAACTGCATAACCTTAATTAGTCAAGCTGTATTCATTCAAGTGATTACAATGCGCCGCACAGTAGTGAAGAGAAGCATCTGTCACTTAAACTCAAATGATTTCTCAATCTTTCTGTTTGGTGGAATAAATTTATTAGACTCTAGCATGGCTTTTCTTAAAGCAGACTGGAGAAATTACTCATTGAATACTGAACACATCCCTCAAGTTAGTACAGTATGTAATATATTCTGATGCTGATTTTGTGCCAAAAGAAGATAATCTTGTCCAGGGCTGCAGCTCACTGTTGTTTTTATTATCGATTATCGTGTCAATTTTTTTTCTTTTTGTTTTTCTGATTAGTCATTGTTTAGTCTACAAAACAGTAAAAAAAAAAAGAAAAAAAGAAAGAAAAAAAAAAAACACCCATTACAAGCTAAACCTAAAGATATTCAAAGATAAACAGCAGAGAAATATCATCAAATCCAACAATCTGAGAGGCTTGAAACTGTAAATATTTGAAATCTTTTTATCAATAAAATTGATTTTCTATTGATTGTCTTGTGAATTAATTACCGACCAGTCCTGTCCACTGTGTTTTAAGGGTTTAAAAATGCAAAAAAGTAAAGCATTTTTAACATTGTTTTATTTCTACCATAAGGAAAAACAGACAAGAAGAGGTTTATCTGCGGTCGCTTTCTTTCCCAGGTTCTTGAGTTTCATTGTGTTTGCCATTTCTACCTCTCCCCAAGGCTATGCATCTGGTGCTCTCCAGCGCGCACAACTGGGGAAAGAAGCAGGATGTCACTTTTGTGAACTAGCCACGGTGGAGAGGAGGGGAAAATGACGCAATCGTCAGAAAAGTGGTTTGGGTGGTGAAGCTGGGGCCTTAGGAGGGGCAGGTTGCAGGGATCGCCCGCACCTCGGCAGATGTGCCTCGGTGTCACTGCACATCCGCAGCCGAATGAATCACCCGACAGATGTTTAACGTCAAGGCCGGGCTGTCACGCCAGCCAAACACACACACACACACACGTGCACACACCAGCCATGCAAAGACACGCATACACACAGCACAATTTATTACTACATTAGGAAGATTGGCTCCACGAGGGGTCAAACCAAAGCCCTGACATTCACCTTGACTGTGACTTTGACCAAAAATAACATAACAGAGATTTAATTCAACATATATAAAAGTTTTTGTAGAATGGGGAAAAAAAACATCCTCTGATGTGCAACAAAACACACACAACAAACCGACTGAAACGTAGTTCTCCTCAAACTCGCTGAGTCTCATGAAATGTCTCTACAGCAATTTCAGATACTCTTTTTGATCTCTGGCTCGTACCATCTGAAAACAACCCGTCAATATTGAAAGACAGAAGGTAGTTTAGATAACTCTTCACCAGAATCCTCCTGATTCCTTTCTTTTTTCATGGGACCTTTCATGGCAGCATAAAGATATTTTGTAAAAACCCATTTCCACTAAAAAAAAAAAAAAAAAAAAAACAAATGGGGGTTCTTACCACAGATGTAATTTTTATTACCTCTTTGTTTCAGGGTTTGTTTTTGGGGGTGAGGATGACGAAATGCAACACTACCACAATAAACTGTCAGTGCCGAAAAACAGATGTTCTCAAACTCTGTAATGTCACACTGCCATGCTGTACACAACACAATCCCACATGTGAGATTTTATTGACAAGAGGAAATTATAGTTACACAAGACTAAAGTATTAACTGGAGATTTAATTTCACACATCAAAAAAAAAAAAATTTTACAGGTCCTGCTAATTAAGGTGGACCATCACTTAAAGATTTTGTCTGATGTTCTCACAGAAGCAATGATTTATTGTGCCACAGATGTATATTATTTTATTTTATTTTCATTTATTTAAAGGTGTGTCTTGGTATCAAGTATACAGAGAGTCTCTGTTAGAGAAGAGCAGTTGAAGGTAAGGAGCTTTTAAGAAAAGAGTTGCTGGATCTTTGAGAACATTCTTGAGGCCCTTTTCCCCTCTTTTGGAGAAACCCAGGCAGATAAAAGGAAACACTCGGGTGGATTAAAGTGTTCAGAATGTATCAGCATCAAACCACTGGAGTTTTTGCCCTCTACATTTTTCAAACACAGTCAATAGATCTAAATATTTTACTGTGCCCTGGCCGATTTATTGTTTGATGTTTAAAAACTTGTGTGGAATGAAAGAAAATTCATTAAAGAAGAAGGCCCCAGAACGAGGCCCTACGATCAGCTTTGAAAGTCTAGTTTAACTGGGATATTGATCATTCTCTTTCTTCTGTGACAAAGGCCACCAGGGACGCTGGAGGTGTCGGTGGATGAAGGCGCGCTGCCAATAACACCAGACGTGTGTGTATACACTGTAGGTGAGGCTGGGAATTACACTACTGACACTGAGAAAAAAAAAAAATCCAATAACTCAAGAATGACCAAACAAACATCACATTCCTGATTTCTTGCTGGTCAAAAGAAATTTTAAGTGTGCGCCACTCTAACTCAAACTAAGGTTTGTATGCAGCATTGTGCAGTTAGGGGGTTGTGATTTTAGAAATGCATGACTGATACGACAATTGTATGGTGAACTTCATTACAGTTTTGTGTGTTCATTGGAATCAATTTTTTTTTTAAATCAAGTGTTTTTCTGTTTCTTATACATCAAGGTCATCCAATGTCCCATCACAATGAAGACAGAGCTGTGAGACTGTGGACTGCTGCTTGAGAAGAAATTGATTCACTGGAGTATGGAAGTAACATTACTGTGTATAAGTTATATTTTAGGGAGAATTTATCCTTTCAGTCCCCCAGTCACTCCAAGTCTAAGGGTAAACTTTAACACATTCAGACTGGTTACACTGCAGGAGTAGCTATGCCCAACATGGCTTAAAAATTCTCAGCACACTTTAAAAGCTGCACCAAAACAAAAGGTGAAAAGCGTTATGATGGAAGTGATGCTGCCTCATCTTTGGGCTTCTGCACAAGCAACAGACAGAGATATCTGACAGAGGTATAGCAGTAGTCGTAGAAATCTTATCTTGGAGAAATTCAGCACAGAAAAGCAAAACTTATTTAAGCTTAGATTACCGTCAAGGATAAGTCCTAAATTTCTGGCAACACTTTTGACATCAGGAGACAGACTTAGACACAGCAGCAGGATTAATTCATTAAATCTTTGGAATGTGCAGGGCAAGAATTTATTTCCCCTGACTTACAAAAAATTAGACAAGCAAGACTTGACAACTGTCAGCAATGCTTTGGAGACAGGAGCCTGTTTAGGCTGACACTTTAGACGAGTGTCATGAGAGATCATCGATGTATCGGTGTCACTTGAAAAGAAAAACACATGCAAGCTGCGCCACTTGTCGAATTTTTGAGCCTAAAAACCATATTAAAAAGAATATTATGATTATGATATAAAATTGTGATCATGAAGCTACAGTGACTATAACGAACCAGGGCAACATTTTGTGTAAATAATTTATTGTTAAGTACAGCAAATAACAAATTGAGTTCTTTCTGTCTGCTCACGCCTGCACACAGGCATGATTAGTTTGGCTAGACACTCAACTCTAGTGTGAAAGTGCAGTATTCTGCACCCATTACTCTTAAAAATAATATCCTTGAGGGAAAAACCAACACAGTCTTCATGACAATTACTTGACCCTTGGCTCTTTCTCACTTTCAATAACTACAGCTGCCTTTGGAAATATTTGCACAATTTGATAAAAGAACTGAGCCAAAAGGGCAGAGCAGTTACCCATGCGTGTCTATGCTCGAAACTAAATTTCGAGCATATCTCGGGGTCCTGGCACTGCAACAGGGTGACTCTCTCATTCTTCAAATTTGCTCTATAGCAGACGAGTGTGCAGATGTGTAAGTAAATTCAAAGAGGCATTTCAGAGCTGCATTTGTATTTCATTAGTGTGCCGCCATCGAACAGCAAATTGTTTTTTCTCCGACAAATGTTTTGTTATACAATACATGATCATGCTGTGCAAGGTTCATTACATTAAAAGCAGTTCTGCTTGCTCCTCCTTTTGCACAAAATCTTTCCTCTAAAATTCTGAGCCCTCTGATTCAGCTTTTGGCAGAGCTGAGACGGCGCAACATGGCCTGTCTATGAAAATTCACCACCACCTTCTCTCCGCCCCTCCCTCTTCCCAAAAACCAGTTACTGATTTTCATCTGATCTCTTCTTCTGCTCCTCTGCATAGCTGTGATCACATCACTAGTATTTTTCAGTGTGATAACAATTGATTTCAGAAGACATCTTCCACAACCTGAACCACTGATGGTCACTTAATGTTAGATATCTCAACTCCTGTTTGCTGAACTTTGTGTTCTGTCCCTTTCTCTGCCTTATCTCCCATGAGATTACTGAGAGGAATTTACCACTCTGCAGCTGAAAGAGAAATAGTCAGCAAATATGGAGTAAAAGGAAAACACTGAGAGCTTCTTACATGCAAATGAAGGCAGGCGGTGCAGGCAGCAGATCTGCTTGGCCTTCAGCTCCCAGGGCCAAGTCAAGCCGCTCCCTCACTGACGACACTGGTTCCTTTAGTGGCGAGCGTAGAGGCTGAAGGGAGAAGTCAGAAGCACGTCAGTATAGCTGTGTTTAGTCTGTCCCAACAAAATCAAGTACTTAAAGCAGCTACTTGGAGTACATGAAATATGGCACTGACTCTTCATGATACCATGAATTACTGAGCTGCTGGTGCAGCCTTCAGGGAAATAAATGCCAATTATCATCATCACGCTGCTGCTACTGAGCATGCAACACTACGACACCTGAGCATTTCCAGTTATGGCAATGAGAAGTGTTTTCCATAAAAATATCCATAATAAAATACAGAATCACTTGGATTTTGAAAACATTAATACAAAAATCATGAACACCTTGGTTGTACATAACATTATGATAGTGAACTGCTTTGACCCTATTTTACACAGAACTTGTGAATCTGGTTTTTGTTCCTCAGCACTTCACTGCATTGTGTCCTTTTTTCCAAGTGTGTTACTCTCCTTCGAAAAGACACACAGGACACAGCAGGAGGGGAGGTGTGATGTTCTCTTTTTATTGACTGACACGGCTGATGAGGGCCCATCCTGCACTTTGGCGGGAGGGTAGGCAAGCATGTGGAGGTGGCGCCCACCAGGGTGCAAGGAGGGGACGACATGGTCGTCCTTCATAGATATTCCATGCGTGGCTTTACCCTCAGCTGCCCTGTCAAGGTCTGTGCGTGCCCCTCCGAGGGAGCTGAGACAGGGTCATGGATGACACCCGCCTCTATGCCAGACGTGACAGCACAGCTGGGCCGCTTAATGACAGAGGGGCCTGGCCCAGCACACACCTGCCCATCCTGGACAGGGTAGGCGACCTCACGGGGAGAAAGAGGAGCCGCTGCCACGTTCGATGGGCAGATGTTCTGGAGAGGAGACAGCAGAGACAGCTGCACTACAGGGACCCCTCCGTTTCTCTCCACTCTCCAGTAATTGAAAATCATGTAAAAGGTCAATTGTGTGATACTGGCTGTCCCTGTCTGCAAGTTGTTCCTTTCAGCCAGAACATGACAAAAACAACACTGACTGGTTGACAGCTTTTGCTTCAATTACTGCTTATTTAGCTATGGATGTCCACATAATGACGATATGTGTAAACACTGCACGTGAATAAATCTGCATATACAAGGAGGTACAGGCCATCTGTTGGAGGCCATGGATAGGGGTCCCTGAGAGAAACCTAATCATTGGGTACATTACACAGACACTGTTATGACATTTGGACTCCAGGCGAATGAGGTTGGAAAGCACACTCGTTCCAAACTATCTGCTTTTCTGAAAAGCAGGCCAAAGCCTCCGTGAAAACAGTCCACTCTATCACAGAGGGTCAGTGACTGTCCTGAATACCAACAGAGAATGACCCTCTCTCTGGGTTTCACTCTGATGAGAAGTGGCAAGGCTCTAACCTCCTCAGGACTGCTCTGTGTTTGTGGTCGTCTTAAACAGAACCAGCTACAGAACTGTCACACACCATCAGCCTCCGTGGAATTCAGCAGAGATTTAAAGACCTTCATGGACAGAGAAACGATCAAAATAGACAATGAGGACTCATCAAGTTACACAAAACAGGGAAATGAGATAAACTCTGGCCACTTTTGCGTGAAATTTGGTTGTTGACTTTCAAGTACTAGAAGCTTGGCAACATGTTTTAGAGTTTTTTTTTTGTTTTTTTTTACTTGACCTGGATAAATCCACATAAAATACAGTTTTATGCGAACTGGAAAAGGTACAAAAGCTTTAGATGCTCAGACTCTGTGTGTGTCAGAGTTGGACGAGGAACAGCCGACATAAATGTGACATCTCATCACATTCATTTCAATAATTTAGAAGTTTAAAAAAGTTGTTTCTTTTAATGAGAAACATGTTAGGGCTCAACCACAAACATGTGGTTTTGGGGGGAACTCTTCGAAATTTAAACAAAAACAAGTGCTGTGACTCGAGTACCAGCACAAACAGGAAGGAAACAATATATTCCATAAACTCCCCCAAATGAGAATGTTATCAATAACACTTGTGTCTGCAGGAAAAACAAAATGAAGCTCTTCAAAATGCATGTTTCTGGTTTGACTGACCGTAGCCCTTTGCCAATAACAATGTTACCCGCAATCACGATCCAAACCGCACACCCTTGGCACGGCACGCTGTCACAAATTATGTTTTGATTCTGACCAAATGCAACAGCTTCCTGTCTGGTGCTGTTTTCTCTTACTGTCTGTTTTATTATCTTGAACTAAATGCAAACTAGATGATGCTGTTTTTGCTGCAGGAAGGACATATCAAAAGTGTTGGACGTTGCTGATGACAAACTTGGAGAACATGTATCCTCATCAAGGAAACAATGACTGTATCCAGAATTTCAAAGACATAACCGCTCTGTGTTCATTTAACCCAATCCAAGTCCTTTCCATCACGGACCCCGCTCCTAATTGTTTCTCGTGTCTAGAAAACAAATACATAACAATTATTTCTAATCACTCCACTAAAACCGCTGGGCCTCTCAATTTAAACGTGCAAGTAAGCGATTGTTTGTGCGCACAGGCCACTCGTATGAAAGTGTAACCGTGCAACGGCGTGTGTGTAGCACAGCAGAATGCACATTTCAAAGGCAAGACAGCTCCTGGGCTTGCTGAACTTTTGCTTGTTATCAGGAGCTGAGAGTGAAATGGAGAGAATTGATCTTTTGTCTACTGGAGGTGCAC
>OMNW01009987.1:0-15751 GCA_900303245.1 Selene dorsalis | reverse complement strand
TAAAACTGTCAGGGGATCTCCACATTATCAGACGACAGTGTTACTGTCATCTGAAAAGACCCACAGTGTCAGGACCTTCTGATCTTGGGGCAGGGGAAAGAGACATTTTATAATTGACACCAATTATTTTCTTCTTTACACTTCAATCTCAGGCTCGGTTTTACAGCAGAAAGTCAATTAAAACCAGCACAGTTTTGTATTTTAACCAAGTAAAAACTCACATGCAACAAAACTTTATAAACTTTATACGAGCTTTGGAAAACCACACTGCAGCCTCACTGCTCTCTCTCAGCCAACCACTGTTCACTGGTAGTTTTTCTATCTAGCAGCTTAACTGTCTCGTGTCTCCCCACACAGCCACTCCCCCTTGTGTAACACTGTTTAAATAAAGGATTGTTATACTCTGACATCTGATTGGTCTCCTCAGTTCACCATATAACTGCTTAAACTTCGTCCAGGCAGCGACATAGGTGTAATACAGGTATATCCTTCATACAGATGGGGGAGAAGAATAGAGGCAGCTGATTGGATGGTTTCAACCCTGATGTCCCTGAGGGTTTCAAGAGGAACAGATCATCTAAGACAGCTAATGATTTTCTGCACATGTTCATATTTTATCCTCTTGAGACACATGTCACTCCCACCGCCGTGACGGTGTTGGAAGAGCGTGACACGGTTTTTCTATTGTTTGGAGAAGTGCGCGTGTCCAGTCAGGTGTGTGAATGCGACCCAAAGCTCCGCCTCCTCAGGTGCGTACTTCCGTGTCTCTGCCTGTGGAGGGCGCTTCTGTCCCGTGGAACCCTCCACAGATCTGCTTCAACTGGGGGCGGAAGAGACGGTTTAGTATGACTGACAGGTGAAGTGTGAGGATGAACTGCAGCTCAACAACCGTAACCAACAGGCAAAGGTTTTGTGGATCTTTTAAATGATCGATAATTGGTAGTAATAATAATAGTAATTGTACAAAATGTGTCTGTGACATATTGTATAATTTACAGTTTACACATTAAATGACCAATAACCAAACGGATTATCATTGTAATAATATGCTCAAATCAACGTCAGCTGAAGTCACGTGTATACAGGTGAGTCAGGTAAATACAGTTTAACTCTTAGTTTAAAGAAGTGAATGAAAATGGATGTTTCGACTTCGTAAGCTACCACAGAAACGTGAGTCTGCTTCTGTATTTTGTTAGACCCACTGCCTCGCGGACATCCACTTTGCTAGCTTCCTCAAGTTAGCTTAGTGCAAAGCTAGCTCACGTGCGAAAACTAAACAAAACAACTAAATCACACCTGACATTTTCTTTTCATCTTTATCTATTAGTTCACTGATATGAGGTTGTTTCATGTAGAGTGCCTTGAGAGAGAGAGTGGCGACACCTCCGTTCACTGCAACGGTTCAGTTTTCTCACAGCAATGGCGGACCACGGAGCCCTCGAAAGTTCCCGGAAGTTAGCACAAGCTAACTGTCGCGTAATGTAATTTCAATGGAGCAGAGGTCGGAGCTAAAGGCACTCTAGTTTCATGTATCTGAAATCTGATGAATGTTGATGGATGTATACAGGAAAAGGACCTCCATCAGACACTTCCTCAGCACCTGTGTGCTCGTTATAATGACTGGTGTTTGTCAGGAAGAACAGTCAGTCTAACGTAAGACTCTTAAATACAAGTTTGATTAGAAGGTAGAAGTTGATTCTAACTGGCCTAAGAGGGCGCTCACTAAAACACACACTTGAATGAAAAAGTGTTTGCTTTAGTGTTTCTACATTGCTACATTGGTTTACTTGTTTGTCTCAAACTGTGGGGCTAAGAGAAACAGAAACAGAATCAAGGTTAAAGTAATCTTCATTTTCATGAGTCCTGTAAGAGTCGCTGTGTCTACGATGAACTTCTGTGTGAGCGTTTCTATTTTAGGTCATAATCAAAATAAAACAACACTTGTTATCAGAGCATGTGGACACACAGATGACAAAAAAGCCATATTTCCAACTTTTTCATCCAGTACCTGAAACCAGTGGCCCTCTCACATACACGCTGTATCTGTCTCACATTAAAAGATAAACACTTCAAAGAAACCAGGCCAGTACAACTAATACTCTCAGTGATCATAAGCTTCAAAGTCGCATTTAGTCTTATTCCTAAATTGACATTACGTAACAGAGTTCTAAGGTTTTTAATCTATTTTATATATTTTTTTTATTATTATTCAGAGCTCAGACTGTCTTTCTACCTGGGAGAGACATGAGCTGTTTTTGGTCAGAAGCCAATCTGAAAATGAGACCTCAATAAGACACAGTTGGTAGCTGTGCGAGTGTGTGTGTGTGCGTGTGTGTTTCTGTATCTTGCTGATGCAACTTCTTATTTACAGTCTTAAATGAGAACATTTACCCAATACAGACAAAATGGTGTGTACTGGTGGCCATAGCAACTGCAACCACGAAGTGAACTCTCCTTGTTGGAGCACATTTTACCCAGAAACCCTCACAGTGTGGAGATATGTGTATGTATTTATAGTATGAGTAACCCAAGAGAAAGACTCCTCCTCACAATTTCCATTTAGCGACACAGCAGCATCACAAATGTAACATAGTAAGTGGTTTGAACATCGGAGAGACATGAAAAGTTAATAATGTACCGACCCTGTCGGAGTTTCCAGCTGAGGTAGATGATCAGCTGCAGCAGCAGCACACAGACGGACAGGAAGAGCAGCAGGCCGATGAGCAACACAGGAAGAAAACTGTCTGTCTGTGTGTCTGTCTGCAGGATGGTCTGTCTCAGGAGCAGGGCCACGTCAGCCCAGGGGCCACTCAGCACCTCCATCCTGCTCCTGCACAGAGAGAGGAACCAGAGAGGAACCAGAGAGGAGAGGCGGTGAGGATGGATTTGAATAAGATACCTGACACATGATCAGGTAACATGTCCTTAAGCAATAAGCATTGATTTGAAGGTTTTGTAGGTCAAAAGTATTGATTAGCTTTGTTGCCATTGATCTTTTTAGCTATAATAACGTTTCGACAGTATTGTATTGACATATAAATGTGAGGTGGTTTACAGTTTAACATTTCCATTTAATCATTGGGTAGATGCTTTTACCCAGGTAACAGTAACAGTGTAGCACAAGGAACATGTAACATTCAGCGGTCTGAGGTAGCTGTGTAGAAACTGAGTGAAAGCTTCTGATATAACTCAGAAATGTTTACAGTAGCTGCTGAGAAGAAGTCTGAGGGCAGTGTAACGTAGATGGTCATTATTTCTTTCAAAGCAACCAAGTAGTTTAAGATTTCTTGGCTCAGATTCCAAGGTGACTCTTTTGTGGCTCATATTTCGTTACCAGGCTCAGTATTGTTCGCATTCACACCTTCAGTGATATGGTTTAATTACAGTAGACTGGTTATAGTGTTATAGTGTATATAGTAGTATTTTCCTGTCTATGGCCACTCAAACACAAAACCACTAACACCCATTCACACACACTGAAACAGCACTTTATCCTACACTTACAGAACATTTCCATCACACACACTCACACTCACACTGGTGATACATTGGCAGCGATGTGGAGCTCAGTATCTTGTCCAAGGAAATGCAGACTGACGCTCTTCATCCCTTTTCTCTTTTTTCCATCTCATACTACTTAAGCTGTGTCTTCATACATATACTGATGTTCCTCACTTTAAATAAAAGCATCTGCCAAGTAACTAAATGTAATTGAAGTCCAACTCGGCAGCAGTTCAGCATCAGTATATCAAGAATCCAGAAATCCCATCACACTTTCTTTAGAAACTGCATTTTCTAGTTTATTTTATCAGGCTTTCAAATTGTCACATCCATGATACTGTAGATTCTACTTCTCCTGTCTAAATGATGTGCGTGTCTTCCATGGTACAACGTGTGTGTGTTATTCCATGTAAGCATATTTTTTGGGCATTTTTTGCTTTTATTTGATAGCATAGTCAAGAGAGACAGGAAATGGGGAGCCAGAGAGAGGGGGGAATGACATACAGCAAAGGGCCGCCTGATGCGAGATTCAAACCGGGGCCTGCTGCAGCAAGGACTATAGCCTCTGTATATGGTGTGCCTGCTCAACCCACTGTGCAACACAATGCCCCCATGATATGTAGTTTGACTGTAGATCTTTTGACCTTTCCACATGTGAAATTGAAGCTTTTTGCATGCACATTTCCTCCAGCTGAATTATAAATCTTATAAATTCTTTTACTCAAACCACAAGAGCTAAAAGTAGACACAATAATCTAACTGTCAAATAGCACAAAGACTTCAATAACATCGAGTACCTGGTGCAGCCCTGATGTGTCAAAGACACAGCAGTTATATAAAAACATATTCTGTCCAGATCTACTTACAGTTTTCAGGTTGTTTCAAATTCAGATTTGAATGAGATGAATGTCCACAGAGATACTCTGAGTGAGCTACTCCATTAGTTGTCCTGACAGTTGTTCTTCCTGATGATAAATTCTCTCTACTAGCATTTAAATGGAGGTCAAAGGTGAACCTTCGGTGATGGTAGTCGCATAACTTAAAGTCCTAGAAGGAACTTTAATAATTCAGCCTTACACAGTGTTTCAGTGGAGGAGGTGATGCAGTAATCCAGTGAATAATTCTTTAGAGAGAAAAGATTGTGGCTTCAGTCCAGAGGAAAAAGCTGTGATTCTCCTCATGTCATGTCTGCCTCTGTCTGTGGCTTTGTCTCTGTCTCTCTCTCTGATAGGAGCACGATGTGAACTTTGTTCTGTTCCAACAGTCAAACCTTGTGATTACTAAGAAGATTAGCAATACTGTGTGTGTGTGTGTGTGAGATACAGAGATATGGTGTGTGAGGGGTTACTACAGGTCTGTGGTCCTCAAAACATGAGAATAGGGGCAAAGTGGTCATTTTTGTCCTTTGTGTGTGTGTGTGTGTGTGTGTATGTGTGTGTGTGTGTGTGTTTTGATTGTTGAACCTTAGACCTTTGTGCTCACAGTGTCATTAAACACACACATTCATTGATTGTGTGCTGCTACTGCTGTATCTCTCTCTGTCTCTTGTTTGTTGATCATCACTAACACACACTGACACCTTACTGAGCAGTGGCAGCATTGATTAGATCAATTATTTGATGGTATTAACCTTGACTGCACAGGGTAGTGATCGATACAAAAGTCATATTATCAAAGGGTTAGGCCACAGAGCTTTTAATTGAAAATAGCTGTCATGGGGCTTCGTGATGGTGCACTGGTTAGTACTGTTGTCTCTCAGCAGGAAAGTCCTCCTGGGTTTCACTCCCAGGCCTGGGACCTTTCTGGTTGGAGTGTACGTCTGGTCTGTGCCTGTAGTATTTCTCCAGGTTCTCCAGCTTCCTCCCAAAGTCCCAAAACATGCACATGATTGCTCGTGTATGTGTTCATTGTTTATCTCTGAGTGTCAGCACTGCAGTGGACTAGCAGCCTGTCCGGGGTGTATCAGATATCAGCTGGGATTGGCTCCAGTGCCCCCTGTGAGCCTGCATGGATAAGTGGTGTATAGATGATAGATGTATGAATAGTTGCTATGGCTGAAAGAGATGATGTGAGAACAGATAAGGTGAACCAGAGGACTAAAGTTGTGTCCAGACCAAAACAATGAGCTGAGAGTTTCTGAGAGCTAAGGGACTCTGTTGATGACTATGAGTCACCCGCTGCTACAAAGTTAATGTTTCTGTAACAGCTGTTTATTGAGCAGTTGCTCCAAGAGCTTCAGACACTGTTGTGTTTATAATACAAGAAATTAGAGGACATTGAAGGACTACTTTTTCAGGGCAACAGGGACATTACAGGGAGAAGTGTTTGGGAAATGATGGGATGGTTTACAGCCTGGCGTCAGGGGTATCAGGCTAATTATGTAACTTTAGTGAAATAAAAATAAAAAGTGACAGAAACCGAAGCAATAGAAGCAGTATGACAGAGGTGTGATACTTTTACTGGTAAGTAAAATCCTGATGATTTTACAGATTGAACAAAAGATTTTGCAACATTTTGTTTGCCTACAGCAGCTTCTTTGAAAGACTGAACTGTCAGTGGCAGTTTCTAACGTGTTCTAAGAAGAAGATTTGTCTATGTTACTTTCCACATTAATGTTAATCTCTGCGTGCAGCTAACAGTTTGTGTAACCTGGCTCAGTAGCTGCTGTCCATACCGCATGCTTGATCTTAACAGAGTAAAACTGAACCTAAAGCAACTCTGTTTGTTCTGAGCTCACCGTTGACCACCTTCAGCACAGGAGTATCAGGGGATGGTGTTGTGTATTTGCAGCCAACACGTTTGTTCTCACTTGGCAGAGCGTGTGGTTTCTGTGTGTGATCTCAGCATCAGTCCTCAGTCAGACTCATTCAGACTCACCACTGCTCTGGTCTGTCCTCCTGGGAGAAGAAACAGGCTTTAGGTGATAAACTCATGGATGTAATTGGGCTCAGGCTTCTGAGAAGTGCAGGCTAATTGAGTGATGCTGTCATCAAGATCAATGCAATTGATTAGCTTTGTTGTTTGTCTGATTGATCATGAGAATGGGCTTATTTTGGGAGAGGTGTGTGTTGTGTATTTATGTGCCTGAGTGCCTGTTTCCTGATTGACACTCCTCTGTGTGTGTGTTTATGCTTTATAATCCCAGGGATCAGTATTCATGTGTATGTGTGTGTGGGTGGGTGGGTGCGTGTGTGTATGTGTAAGTGATATGCTCTGTGTTTCTGCTTTATGTTCAAAGAGATCAGTATTGTTCGTGTGTGTGTGTGTGTGGACTCTCTTATTGATCAGTAGATAGATTTTATTCTGTTTGTGGTGACTTGTGAGGCCTCTTTGAAGCGTTTCTGCCGTTTTCATTGACCTAATAAGATTTTATATATATATAGATGTGTGTATATATATATATACATCTATCTATATATATATATAAACAGGGAGTTAAATCAGTACAGTGAGAATATAAAACTGGGAAACAGAGCAGGAGACATACAAAAGAGACAAAGTGCAGCTGTTCATTATTTATTAGACATGATAGTGGGGGGGCAAACGTGTCCAGTATTAATCCCTGTCATTTTTTTTTGTTAATTTTTGGAGATTGTTACATCTTGATTCTGGGGGTTCTTCGAAAGACAAATAAAGATGTCTCCATTCTTTCTGTTGGATTTAGAGATATTAATTGTGGGTCAAATTCCAATGTATTTTGGCCTCAGATCCTGCCTTTCCTCACAAACATCTAAGGGTATGATGTTAAAAAAAACACAGAAATACTACAAAGAAATGCACAAAATCAATTCAACTTCATAAAATAATATTATGAAAGCTTCTGGGCTTATGAATTGTACTGTACTTAAGGAATTAGCAATAAGAATTACACATCTGCACTCATCCCACACAGGAGAGAAAAGTGTGTAAAACCGTTCCTCTGAAGGAACAGTACCAAAGATGAGCTTACTGTCTCCCTTGCAGAGAAAGCCCTCCAGCACTCTGAAGGAAGGCCCAACGTTTTCATAGTCACTTCGAGGCAAAGCAAGTTTATTTGTGTCGCCCATTTTACAAACAGTTTGTCTCAAAGGGCTTTACATGGCACCATAACAAGATATTGGTTCTAGGCTTTACACGATCAGGATTTTTGGGGCCGATCAACAATCACCGATTAGTGAGTTTAAATAAACCGATAGCCGATCAAGATCCGATCATGAGGGAGCAATATGTCTATTTAAATCTGTTTATAGCTTGTGTTTTACCTGTCCTGTTCACTTTAAAGAAGTTCCACACCACCGACATGTTTGATTGTATCCGACATCTAATGATTCAAAAAACTTTATTGTCCCTGCCTCGGGGTAGGTAGGACCATAGACATAAATTGTCTTGATATGTCTATGAGACCGGGGGGCTTGAGGTTTACTCTGTGCTGATTGGTCATAAGTGGGATGTGACGCCAAGAGAAAGCCCCGATATAAGTGGCATTTTTAAAACCCAGCATTATTCATAAAAAAGTGCCTACACAGCCGGAAAAAAAGACTGTAAAAGAGGTACAATAGTAGTAGTAGTAAAAGACATATGATAATTGGACAGACGACTACGTGATCGCGCGATTACGCAACAACATTTTTACAAAACGTCTATACTGCTGGAAAAACAACAACAGTGACTGCGTGATGATCAAAACTGTTGCACGTTGCCTCAAGAGTCCTGCGGGCCCTGGGCTGCAGAGGAGACACAGCAGCTGAGAGGACGGTTCCTGTAAAGACCCCCCTCTCTTTACCAGGAACTCATGGAAACACGGCTAAACATGTCGGTGCCGTGGAACTTCTTCGGTGTAAATGAGACAGATGAAACACAAGCCTTCTGCAATCTGCAAAAAGCTTCAACACGACAGTGACGTCATTGATCGGATCGGTGAATTAAGACATTACAGCCGATCTCACAAATTGCATAAAATGCTAAATATCGGCTGATCGGATATAGCTGATCAGATCAGCGTAAAGCCTAATTGGTTAATTTAGAACGATATGTTCCAATACGATTCAGTGACTTGAAATCGATTAAGTAACTTTTTAGCAAAAAGTTCAACCAGTGTGACTGTGAAATAAATACCTGGATACTGGACAGTGCAGGTCAAGTTCCCTAGATCCTTGTATTCTTGTAAGTGAATCAGGTATAAATTAATTATGGATATAAACTCATAAACAACAATTAATGGCAAATGCATTAACCTTTTATTTGAATAAAGTGCAACCAACATTTCTTCAGGTTGAATTAACAGTAGGTTTACCTGCTACTTCTGCTGTTGTTTTTTTAACATAGAAATTTGTACAATGCAGGAATACCCTTTCCTGAGAAGTGAGGTTGGCTCGGTATCTGGTACCGTGGCTCCAATGTTTGAATCATTTCACAGAACCCCGGATTTTCAACCACACTGTAGGGTCGCATGTCTTTCCAGATAAACTTGGCAATTGTTACCGTGATGTTTTTCGCCCAAGCTGAGTTTCGGCCTAGTTTCTGACTAGACATGCTGGCGAGGCCCGAGGCTTCTGCAGAGGTGACGTTAGCCTGCGCTGCTACTGCAGTGGTAACGCTGCAAGAGGTGCCTGGACAGTCGGCGTTGTGTGAAATCCATAGTAGGTGTTTGGAGAGATTAGTCGTGCGGTGGTATTTTACTTGGCTTTTACATATCCTACAAACAGCGAGCGACTTATTTAGAACATCTCCGTCTTGGCAAAAGCCAAAGTGTTTCCACACACTGGACCGAAATGGTGGCTTGAACATTTCTGGCTCGCCAGCTTCTCCTCTGCCATCTGCCATGCTACGTTTTGTTGTCGTTCTGAGATTTGCGCTGCTGCTGGCGCGTGCCGATCACCGTCACAGACAGGCAGACTGCATCGAGTCACTTTAATGTGTCTTTAACATTAAAAGTGCTAACGAAAAACACATCCATATAAAGTTTGCTGTGCTTAAATCCATATGCAATTTCCTAGGATCGATACAATTGATCGTTTACCATTTAAAACGGTGTTAGATCAATATATGTTGCCCAGAAGGCCAACTTGCCGAGCAGAGATCAGTGTAGTTGGATCATAGGAATATAAATCAATGCATTGATGTAGTAGATGAATCGTTACCCCTAAAAACCTTCACTTAACACAAAGTATGAACATACATGACTGAAATTCACTTTCATGGAAGATTCTGGGATTTTGTTGGCACCATGGAGATTGTACAGTGTGGTGTGTTTTTTGTTGACACTTGGTCTTCCTTTAAAGGCCTCATGTTGTGCACTTTTCTCTGGGTTTATTTTAACTGTTTATATCCCTAACAAGATGTATGTAGCCTTTTTCCGTAGCTCTAGCAGGCACAGGTGGTTTAGTTCTTTTCTTTCAGAGTTCCAACAGACAGCTGTGTGCTGATGGTGGATGTCTGTGGAGGGTCAGTTTGAGTGCTGACATGCTTGTACTTCACATGCTTGAGTGTTGTGATGACCAGACAGATAAAGGAGTGTTATTGACCGATTAAAACGGATTTCAATGTATTGGGACACGATACATAATCATGAGCATATGAAATGAGAACAGCAGCACAAAACCGTTTACTACCATTGAAACAGCCACATTAACAGTAAAAAAAAAACCACTGTGTATGAACTAAGTTGTGTGACGGTTACGTTTCTCTTTTCCTCATGTAACATATGCATGTAACGGCTGCTGTTAATGGCAATTCAGTTAACACTGAGGACGGCAAGTCAGTTACAGCTAGCATTGTCAAAGGCACAAATGAAAAACCATTCAACTGCCGAACATGTTACCGTCTTCATGAGACAGAGTTTATCTCACCGGTTACAGAGCAGAAGTCGGCCCAGACAATGTAGGGACTGCAGTGTCATTTATCAGCAGTTTCTTTGCAAAACCAGAGTGTACTTTGTACTTTGGAAAGTTGGTAAAGAAGTCCACGGTGAAATGAGCTGAACAGAGGAGCAGACTGGGACTAAAATCCTGCAGGTCCGAGTAAAAATACACAAAAGCCACTGGTCTCTGAAGACTGTGCAACGACACATTACCCTCCTTACATCCGTCTACTGCACAACAACGCTTTTTTTGACATCTTGCTCACCTACACCTGCAGGAAAAGTAAAGTGGAGCTTGCCAGCTGGTCTAGGTGGGCGGAGTTGCCTTATGTGTGACATCACACAAAGGAGGAAGTGCTATCCGCTCGTCTTAAAGGGAGAGTTCCTACAAACAGGTGGTTTGCATTTCTCCATTAATGACCAGTTTGATGCCTGGGACAGTATATATGTGGCCCAGAGACCTTCCCAATCACCAAAAAATAACCAGAATCACAAGAAAATAGTGAAGTTCTGCAAATGTCAAGGCCAAAAATGATATAAATTTGAAACTGAAATTTTGTTCTTTTTACCATCAAAATCAAAAGCTATTCCGTTCTGTATTGAAAAGTTTGTTTGTAAAACGTATAGCAAAAGGTCTAAAGATATCAGTAAAATGCTAATTAACATAATCACAACTTAAAAGAGGACTTTTTGTGAATTCTGTTACATAAAACTACTAATTGTAACCATTGTAACTGAATTTGGTGGAAATTGAATGCAAGTTAATATCAAATTTGAGAGAGAAGTATAAAAAATATGGTCAGAAAAAATGGAGACATCATTTCTCTCTACACTGCCCCCCCTACTATGACTGATGAAACATTTACTTGGCTCTCTTGTGGAATGAAGTAATGAAAGTCTAGTTTGAAATCTGATGGAAAATCTCTTCTGAGTGGCCACAATTCTGGCTAAATGTTTCCTTCACATCACATCAGATTGCTCCCCTGATAACCAAAAGGAATTTTGGGTCATTTTGCATTTTGCAAAGAAAAAGCAGGATTATTCTAGGTTCATAACAGCACCAGCATCTCTGTAAAAGCCAACAACCCTTGTGGTGGTGTGTTTCTCTCTCATTAAAGCTTATTTTTTTCTGGGATCCTTGCTGATGCCAAACCCTAATCATTGTGGAAAATAAGGAGAGTTTCAGAAAACGTACACAAGTGTTTTTTTGATAGTGATGGTTGTGGTTGGACAAAGTTCATAATCAGGGTTAATCTCAACACGCTCTCCTCTTTGTTTGACTTTTGCCCCCAAACAATTTTATGTACTGCTGTCAGTGTCCTGTGTTGATCTATTTTAATATTCTGCCTCATCTCTCTGTCTGTCTGCAGTTAAAAGGCAGTATAAACTTGTGTAACTGTGTGTACGTGTGTGTGTGTGTGTGTGTGTGTCTTACGCTGCCACAGCTGTCTAATTGGTAGGAAACAGAAGAAAACGCTACTCCTATCTGAGGAATGACGGTAATGGTTGTTTATTTTAGTATCAGTATTTGCTCCTTTATGTTTCCTGTGGTTGGTGCAAATCTTATCTGTCATGAGATGACACAGTTAACTTCAGTGGGTTTGAGATGGGGTTTTTTTTTGCAAGCTTCAGCTTCAAAAACTACAATTACACATGATTGAAACAGACACACTCTGTAGTTGTTCATTATTTGTCTAGACCACAGTTAGATTATGTGAAAAATGTGACATTTCTATTTCCCAGGACTTACAATACTGTTGTAGCTTCACAATTTCTTCTTCATCACATTATTACATTAAGTACAAGTTTTCTGAGTCTAACTTACTTTACTTTGACTCTGTACATGATATACAGCCAGTTTCAGGTTAAATGTGCTGGTCCCAATGTAATTATGTAATAAAGAGTTGACTGTAAAGGGAGCAGTGATGAGATAGAAATTATAGTTATTCCCTGATAGACATAGATGTCTCAGCGCTCAGACAAGAAGAGGATGGCTGTGTGTTCTTTAAACTCTCGCTGCCTGTTATTTTTTACACTGAGTGACATTGTGCTGCAGGGACAATCACACATTTCAGCTTCAGAGTGCAAATATGTTCCATGTTTATCAGCCTGACTTAATCATGCCTCTGGTTATCACAGTCACTTTGCACTCTGTCATGACACAGTAGTAGAACAGTGCTGTGCTCCTGTCTTTCCATTCATCATCTAATCTTTTTTATATATATCTGGCTGAAACAATTATTCAGTTAACTGATTCACCTGCAACTATTTCGTTTATGAATCATTTCAAGAAAGAAAAGAGTGAAACAGTTGCTTTAATGTTGTGAAATCGATAACTTAGAGCTTGTGCTGTTATCACAACGTGTCAACATGGGCTCTGAGAAGTGAAACATAAACAGCCATTTATCCATTCCGTCAGTGTAATTTATCTCCATACATCTCCATACTGAATGTCAATGACATGCTCTGTAGTCTAATGACAGTTTGTCCATGTACACTGGGTCCAAAAGTGAAACCATTTTCCCATTAAATGGTCTCAGACCTTTGGATCCCATTGTATGTAGCAATCCTTTTATTTAAGACCAAATCAATTCATTTACATCCAACTATCCATTTTCTAAATCCACTTATGCTAATCAATTGGCATCTCTTAACTTAAGGTCATCTGTTTTCATTGAACAGGCCCCTCCTGTGTTTTGGCTGTCCACCTCTGCAGGAAATCAGCTGTATTTTTATTTTCATTTTTTTGAAAGCAACATTTGAATTAATACTTTAGCACCTTGTTGTTCACTAGTTAGGTGTTACAGTCAATGATCAGTTCATAAGATATAATATCTTGTCCTATCACAGTACATTACTAAAAGATGAGGGAGACACTTCTCTCTACTTTATCCTCTAATTATCTCACACAGTGGGCAGGAGGCTGTCAGCTGTCCACAGGGAAAACAGAGGCTCACGGATGGTCTGTGATATAACGCCTGGTCCTCTCACCTCCTCATCTTGTCTTCTCTGTCAGTCCTTCTCTCTTTCAACAGCATCTTCATTAACAGACTAATTATTTCTAATGCTTGGAAATTAAATGCATTTTCAGCCTGTTTTTCATTCTTTCGTTCTTCACTTCCATCACATTTTGTTTCCCTCCGTCAGCTGTCCACAGGGAAAACAAAGGCTCGTGGATGGTCTGAGATACATCCATACCAAAACAGATGGGCGATGCACAGCCTCTTCAGAGAGAGAGAGCGCAGGTCGCTGCGCATTTATGAGGAAAAAGCATCATCATCATAAAGATGTTGTTAGAGACTGAGTAAAGAAGAAGATGTACTAAAAAATGAAGATGTTTCCAGGAAATGAAAGGATGGAAGAGCAGGATACTTTTCATACTGACTCTCACACACAGACAAGCTGGCAGTCCCAGTGTATGTATGTTTGTGCATGTGGGCACGTGTGTGTTCATGCATGTGTGAGAGAGAGTGAACATAGCAGGTTTCCAGAAAACAGCTCCAACTTTGTCTTTTTCTTGTTTTCCTCTTAGTTGTCATAGCAACCTCTTGGCCTTTTTAGCATAAGTTACGCGGAGGGTCGGGGATGATGCTCATTGCCATAGTTACCAGGGCTTTGTTAATGAGATGCGGTGCTTCCAGCATTAGATGTGTGACATTTACCTACAATCACAGACACTCTGCTGGAGTGTGGACTCACTCATATATTGATGAGTATTGATGCACACAAAAGAAACCTGGGGAGAAGAAACACCGTCCACAGTGAGTCAGATTCCTAGAGAATTGCTGGTGTCAGTGAAAGCCTCGGGGCTTAAGGTGGATTTATGCCTCTATGTCAAGGTTTTAAGGTGGTCTCTTTGCAGAAATCTCTATGGGACTGATTTATAATCCAACATTCAATTTTAATCTGTCGGTTGTCGTAGCACCACTGCATTTGACATCTGAGAATATATGTAGTATCCAATGCACTTATTCTAATACTTTATTGTATTATTTTTTTCTCTTGTATGATTGGAAATATAGCAGATTATGGAGCCTTTCCTCAGTTTGTTCCATAAGAGTGATGATACATGCGTCACCCAGTGAGAGATGTTTCCACACTCTCTGTCTGGTTGTTTCATTGTGTATGTTGAAAGTCTGTGCATCAGTCTGATGAACTGATTTGGTTTTAATAAATTGGTTTCAGTTTGTCCGCAAAAAGCACTAGGTAGATTGATTTAACAGCCGATGAATCAGTTGGTATGGGGCATTATGATATAATCAGCTTTGTCCCTGTGCACAGGCTGATATCAAGGAATATCCACAAACATTATGACACATTTTGAGTTAGTTATTTTTTAGTTTGTAGTTTTTTATTGCTTGTGGAGGGTAAATGTACTAAGACAAACAAAAATAGTGACTAAAATACTTGGCTGTGGTACAATTTCAGTCACACTGTTGTTGCCCGGTGTCTTCGCGTGATCTCTGCCAGTGTCTTCAACTCTTAGGAGAAAAGTTGCCCACTCTCACCAGTCACAGCCCTTGTTTTTTTTCATGTTTGATCCCGGTGATACCACACAACTGTGATCACATTTCTGAGGAAGTGAGAATCATAAAGCTGTGAATGTTCATCAGATGCTACGAGGCTACATGTGTAGAGTGAAGACATTGCCGTAAGGAAACTGTGTCTTGTAAGACACGGTTTGCTTTTGCCTCTGGTTATTGCAGATAAATGTTTTCTGTGTGAGGGAAGAGTCGAGCAGAGCAGAGAAGATTCAGAATTGAAAAGAGCAAATCGGAAAAGAGCGTTGAGGAGTGTCGGCAGACAGAGATAAGCAGGGAGAGGAAAGTGATGAAGAGTGAAAGTCAAAACCAATCTGGTTTCCAGACAGATATACCTCCTGATGAGAGCACAGTCAAGTTCATTCTGTGTTTGTTTCTGACAGACTTTTAGAAGGTGAAGCTGGGAAAGATGGTGAGATGATTAGATATTAAATTTAATGGTAACGATACGTTAGACGGAGGAGTATGACGATGAAGAAAAGAGGAAAAGGAGGAAAATTTGATCAGTAATTTCTTCTGTTTAAAACGTGTCGAGGATTCATCTTTCAGAAAGGAAGAATGAGAGTGTGTTGAGAGATTGGAGCTGCTGGGAAACAAACAAAAAGGATGGTGGGTGGAAGTGTGAGACGGAGGGAAAGGAGAAGTGATGGAAGTGAAGAACGAAAGAATGAAAAACAGGCTGAATAAATACTCTGCATTTTATTTCCGAGCATTAGAAATAATTAGTCTGTTAATGAAGATGCTGTTGAAAGAGAGAAGGATTGACAGACGAGACAGATGAGGAGGTGAGAGGACCAGGCAGTGAGAAGACGGGGAATATAAGTGGTCGAAAGACATGGTGGGTGGATGTTAGAGAGAGAGAGAGAGGTGA
>OMNW01009986.1:14166-35589 GCA_900303245.1 Selene dorsalis | reverse complement strand
CGTGTTCATCCGCCTTTGTCTGGAACTTGTAACCAGTAGTGGCCCGCCCTGGGTTTGTGATGCAGTAACCCCAGTCTGCCTGAACCTGCCCATTGGGGTCTGCCATTGGTTCACTGCAATTTGTGCTTACTTTTCTGCTGATATGTAGCATCAAAAAAATGCCACATGAGCATGTGAACAACATGAAAAACATGATTTTCATTGGCGGGGTCTTTAAATGTCTAGAACATCCTCGACTTGGCTCTTCATTTCAGAAACAATAATAATTTGTCCACATTTTAAATTCACATTCAAATTCTAATCACATGCAAACACCATCATGAACACCTAAAGAAAGACAATTGTTAGCGATTTTGACTTAAGCAAAATTAAATTTGTCTGTTTCAACTTGTGTACAATCAGTCATATCAACATGGATCAACTCTTTTGTGTTTTTTCCATCCTTCAGCTACAGGAAGGTGGTCTCCAATAACTGTACAGCTGGAGTTGGTGTGGAGTACACAGCTAAGAGACAGCAGTGTTCCAGCCAGCCACCCAAAGGTCTCCACCTGGTCACCAGTGAGGGCACGCTGACAGCCACATTAGGTGCCAATGTCACCTTCCTTGTTTTCCTGGAGGAGGTGAGCTCTTTTCTGTTCTTCTAAAAAGGCTTATAGACCTTTATACACCACAACTGTTCAGAACAGAAGCTTTCTGAAAGTCTTAATTTGAAGTATTTTCTACAGAATATAAGTCTAAATTTATAGTTTTTCATCGGACGGTCACATGGAAGCAGAGGTGACACATTATGATCAGAAGGACTTTCCTGAGTGAAAACCAAAACACTGATAACACCAGTAGGTGATGGTGTTATCACTAATGTTAACAGTAATATTAATAATGTTGTAATGACTAATGTAATAATAACAGAGGATAAGGACAAACTAAGAAAGAGAGAAAATACAAAGTTGACAAGTTGTAATGATGCAGAGAGAGAGCAACAGTCAAAACAAATAGCATTTGCTGCTCTTTACCAAACACATCAAGATGTCTGTGGATATTGGAGTTACTTCTAATGAACATGCAAGAATCATGTTTACAAAAAATGTTGTTCTTGGCAATTAATATCAACATATGATATGAAAGTTACCAAATTTCAAAACCACAGCATATTGACCACAGTGACAATCAAAGACTTCATTCTTGTGAAAGTGTTGAGATTCATGTAGCAAAAAAAAGAGAAAAGTTTCCTGGTCTGGCGGTAATGTTTATTGTGTGGTTTGAAACTGGCAGAATTCCTGAAAGTGTTTGTCTCTACAGGGCGACGGGGCGAGGACAAGCATCACTATCGACTTCGGAGACGGCCACGCTCTGACATACTCCAATGTGAGCTCCATTGAGGATGGAATTAAACACATCTACAAAGCTGTAGGAATCTATCGGGTGGCTGCCACTGGGGAGAACAACCTCGGTTCAGAGACTACGATGCTCTTCCTGCATGTCACATGTGAGATAATGAAGGGTTCTGTTTTTTGTTGTGAATACAAGTGTGTGTGTGTGTGTGTGTGTGAATATACATAGATAGATAGATAGATAGATAGATAGATAGATAGATAGATAGATAGATAGACAGACAGACAGACAGACAGACAGACAGACAGACAGACAGACAGATAGACAGATAGATAGATAGATAGATAGATAGATAGATAGATAGATAGACAGATAGATAGATAGACTTTGCTACTGCTGCCTTTAGCTCTTTCTCTGCTCTCCACTTTTTATCACATTCAGTTGAAGTGCAGCTGTCAGATTGTACTCAGTGTACCACGTTCTGTGCCTTATCTCTTCACAGAACATGCTCTCCTCCCATATCCAAACAAACAAGTGAGGTAGAACAAATCCCATTACACTTCCACTCAAGTCAGCTTATGCTTCATAGCCACTCAACCCAGAAGCCACTGCTGCAGCCTCATATGTAACGAGGCTGACCCCACCCCTGGTGTATTCAAGGGGTGACAGATGTAACGGAGCTGACTTATTGATCAGGGAGTGTTGATGCCCAACCAATCTGTCAATCCTATGTGCCAGCCATACAAATAGAGTCACCACAGGCTCAGGAGTGCCAGAGATGAAAAATAACACGCAGATGGCAGCTGACGGTCCTGACACAGGAGAGAATCCTCAAAAAACACTCTTTTCCCCAACCAGCACCAACCTATAAACCTTCTCTCCCTCTTTTGCTGTTTCATTTAAAATGAAAAAGCTCTTCCTTTTTTGTTCTTTTTGTGGATTGTGATGCAGTACATCGAGTTCATTCAGTGATATATATGTGTGCCCACGCAGGTCAGCTGGAGTATATCCATCTCTCAGCTCCCTTCGTGGCGGTGAGGAATAAAGAAGTGAATCTGACTGCTGTTCTGTGGCCCAGCCAAGTGGGAACAGTCACCTATATCTGGTGGATCGGAAATAACACAGAGGTACATTCAGGACTTTTCTCTTTCCTCCTGGAGTTTTCACTTATGTTGCACCTTTGTCCATTGGCAAGTAAGTAGGTTGTTGACACTTGTGCTCTTCTGTGAGAATCATTCTTTTATTCCGAATTTATGCATTCAGGGTGCAAAACTTTTGGTACTGTTCACAAAATCCACAGTTTGGTTCAAATCATGGCTTTGGGGCTAGGGTTTTGGTTTGATATACATTTTCCATTTTTTCAATTTCTTCTGGTGACTCATGTCTCACACAAATGTTTCCTGGAGCCACCAAAAAGTGATGGACCTGCTGTCCAGAAGTTAAAAGCAACGAATAACAAGTGCACTTCTTTTTTTTATAATTCTTTTGCCCTTATCTCCCACAGACAGTGAGAACAAGACAGACAAAAAAACACATCATGACAGGGACAGAGAGAGAGAGAGAGAGAGAGAGAGACAGACAGAGAGAGAGAGAGGATGAAACCTGGAGTGCAGCAGTTGGGGTTATGTCCTCATGGTGCGCCCTCTACCAGGCAATCTGATTATCTCTCAATATCTCAAGATACAGGAGGTAGTATGTTTTGTGTGAACTTTTGCCCACTCATTGAAAAAAAAAACCCATTAGTGACACTGTAAGATAATTTCTACATACTTAAGAGCCATCCCCCATCTCTCTAGACTAATTGAAATACTGCACACTAGAAGTTCTGTGTGTCCTCATAATTTTACTTGCGTAAATATGTTTGTTCAGCACCAGCAGGAGCTTTCCAAAGGGACAATCTAGTTATGTCAGGTCGTAACAAACTGCAGCAGTATTAGCATTTTATAGCTATAGGGGGAACAAATGGAGACATGAGTAATGACAGGAAGGAGCTGCTGGTGTCACACAGGGAACTCTCTGTGGGCTCTGATACTGTGTGCAGCACAGAACAGATTGTTTCATAGGTCTTTGTCAGCTCTTGCATGCACATGTGTGTATGTGTGTGTATTTTTGAGTGTACCAGCAGGCTGACACCTCTGTGGTGTAAATACCAGTAGTGTGAGATGTTAACCAGCCATTGATAAGGACTTCTCTTGGGACGCCCCAGAGTGACTGGCTGCATCTCTCTCTCTCTCTCTCTCTCTCTCCTACCTCTTCTCCCACGCTCTCTCTCCCAGCAGCCAGTGATCACCCTAGAGGGAAGCGTAGCATACACTTTCTCCCAAGAAGGTATCAATACTGTCACTGTGCAGGTGTCTGCAGGGGATACGATTCTGCAGGACAGAAAAAACATTGCAGTCCACGGTAAGAATGTTCAACTTCACTTCACTCTACTGGGATTCTCTCACTCTGTAATAACACTGAGGACATGTGTTACCACGTGTTCTCATCATTGTTAAAGGGTTATTCCGCTCAGTTACAAGTGGTCTTGTTTCTGACATACATAGCATGCCCTGTGCAAAGGTCTATGAGTTGGCACGTACTAATAATAATAAATGGTGAGATCCAGGAAAACTGCTAAATGTCACCAAAAAACCAATAAGTGATGAACCAGGAGGACTCAGATGATCAGACAGGTTTCAAACAAACCACACAGGGCAGGGTGAGGTAGGCCAAAATCTGATCATGATGAAAATATTCTTATCTCTTAATATCGATAATTATTGATTAGTTTGTACTCACCTGTTTTTATGTCCTATTAAAGGAATATATGGATAATATATAATATATAACATATGAGGGCTGCACAAAACTTGCCTCCACTGAACCTCCAGGCTCAAAAGACTGTGTTGTTGTTGGAACTCACCCTCTTTGGGTTTAAAATCTCAGGACCTCTGTTTTCATGAATGTTATTTTTTAGAACTATGATTTAATACTTTCAGCATTCACACAATTGTTCTTTGAATCTTTATTATTATTACTCTGGATTCTTCCACCAGGTTTTGTCTTCTAACTACATACTTTCTGCTACTTCAACAATTCAAATATCAAAATGTGCATTTAACTTTTTAATACTCTTTACACTTTTTAAAATTTTCTTTTTCTTTTTCTGTCATAGGAAATGATTGAGAAAAGGCTTCAAATTCTTAAAATCTTCAACAACTTTTAACCTCAATTGCTCCTACATACTTTCAGCTACAGACTTCATTTAACTTGTAAAATGTTCACAAATCTTTCAACTGTTCAACTTCAACTTAACTTATTCATATCTTCAATCATTTTTTATTTAGAACCTTTTAAACTACATGAGCATTTCTGACAGATTTCAACTTTACAATGGGTGTTTACTGGGTCTAACAAGCAGAGGCTAGAGTGGTGACATCATCGCTAGAGTGGGAGAGCCAAAGAAGCAACTGAAACTTTTCTCTCTAACCTGTCACCACCGCCACGACTTACACTCTACATTTTTTTCATTTACATTTTCTCCACAAATGTAGATGAAGTTGTCCTCTCTCATGTGATGTGCTCAAAACAGCAGAGAGACTTACAGAATTTCCACACTGAGCCTCTGAGTGCAGGCAGATCCCTCTCTGCTGCCCATAGTACAAAGATTTTCAGAGCAGAGCAGATGGAGCTCAATTTTGTAACTGGCTGGAATATCCATAATAATTAGTCTTAAAATCACCCAAAAATACTCATACCTCACACACAAGTAAAAAGCAGAGGCCAGTGACTCTCATATAAATAACCTGCTGCTGAGGTTCTCTATGGCTGAGTGTTTCTTTTGCATGGTGTTCCCCTGGTTGCTCTCTTCGTCTATTTCTTACACTGATCCAGCATGGCTTTAGCAATGGCATTCAGCTTTCAGGATTTACATGCATTTCCTTTTGGAAATGCTTTTTCTAGTTGAACTTATTAAGCAGATCATGTATGTAAAATTAAATACATTTACATCAAGGCAAGGCAAGGCAATTTTATTTGTATAGCCCATTTTTACAAACAGTTCGTCTCAAAGGGCATCACAGGACCTGCTGACACTCGTCACAGGGGCCACAATGAGTTTCCACTCCGATTCACTCTCAGTTATTATATAAAGTTATTATAGGCAGATACCTTGAGTTCAGGTGTCAGTCTGATAAACTGATTCATTTAGATCCTATCTGATGGTCTGACCTCTTGTGAATTGCACCAGTGTTGTTGGATATGGCCATCCTGCCAAAATGATGAACCAAACTTATCATCTAACAAATGTTAATAGTTGACGTAGACATCGATCTGTATGAATTCAGTCCAAAGACTGAACTGTGTTTAATGACAGGCATAAATTAAAAGCATCTCACACTTATTTACCTTCCCACAGAGTATTTCCAATCTCATCTGCTCGCCTTTTCGTCAAACCTTGATGACCACAACCCCGGTGTTGCAGAATGGAGGCTGGATGTGAGCCGAGTCATCAAGAACTCTCTGATCCAGGTAAAGCTCTCTCACTTCCTTTTGTGGAAACCATTGCTTTACTCTGGTAAATACTGTCACTGCTTGACTGGACCTCTGAAGGTGCTTGAGTGCAGCATGACCTCCCAGAGGCTTAGAGACATAAATCTGACTTTTATGATGATAAATGGCAAGGCAAGAGGGAGAAGAGGGAGGAAAATAGTTCAAGAGCACATGGAATTCAGTGGCTTGCTCATAGTCTGCGAGTTCAAGGCCATACAGTAATGAGGTTGGATGTTGAAGTGTACAGAAGAATAACTGTCATTTTGTGCCTCATGTGTGTTCACCACTCACCTGAGGGGACGCTGGGAGTTGAATGCTTTGACCTGTAAAGTGTAAGATAAAATTCAAACCAACACATGACATGTCAGGTACAGATTTTGCCTCACTGACGTTGTGATTTTTACAGCATCCTCCGAAAGTCAATATCGTTTCAGTTAGTAGGAAGAAGAAGCAATCTGAACCTTGCTTTATATTTCCACGCTTATGATCCTATAAAATCAAAACTGATGCCAATCATACAGTGTCCACTCTTTTTCTAATGACAACCACAGCCTGGAAGGTAGACGATAACTTTCAGATGAATATATAAATTGATAGCTCAAATCATTTACAACATTTGCAGCAAAACCATGGAAGAGCTAGAACAAGAACCAGGGGCTCTTGCTGGAATCAGTTAGAATAGAACATTCATTGAATTGCATGGTTTATATTTGTTGTACATTCCTAGTGGGCAGAACAGAACTACAATACATTCCCATGGCAAGATGCTGTAAATAAAGTGTCTTGGTATAGGTTCACCGTCTGATACTCAGCTGCGTGGGCACATTATGACATGATGGTTTAATGGGCACAAACAAATCCAAGCCTGCTCCTTACACTGTGAGTGGAAGTCATTTCACATCTCTTTAAGTGACATTTAGCAGGTGAATTATGAGTGTAAGGAGCGGCTCTGCTCTTGACCTTCAGTATTTTAACCATGCTAGAGATAAAGAGAGGCTGTCCAGCTCCATTGTGCTACAGCTCATCACCGGCATTAATAATGTTATACAAAATACAGAAAGACACTACTCCTACTACCACAAATATTATGTAATAATAATGTTTTTGTAAAGCAGGATTATTTCTGTCAGACACATTAAAAATGTTTTGGTAGTGTAATGTTTAGTATTCTGCAGCCAAATTCTCATGTGAAAGCCAGTGTTGAGAAAACAGAACATTTGTACCAATTAGGGGTGGACCTTAGCCTGCTAGGCAAGACAAGGCATTTTATTTATATAGCCCATTTTTACAAACAGTTTGTCTGAAAGGGCTTTATACAGCATCATGACAACATCCTCTGCCCTTAGACCCTCACATCCACTGAGGAAAAACTCCCAAGGAAAAACAGGAGACACCTCACAGAGGAGGGATCCCTCACACAGGACGGGCTACTACACCAGGACATATGTTAAACAACACATTTAAAATCATTTTCTGTTATTGTGTCACATGGGTTTCTTCACTTCCCTGTCCCTCTAGGATACCATACACTTCAGGCCTGTGCTTAATAAAATAAAGGCCTTTTTCTCTCTACCTAGAGACTTCATTATATAGGAATTATGGAGCTATCATACTCATGAGCAGACCAAATTAGAATATCATGGTCATATCAAAAGTTCTTTTATTTCAGTAGTTCAATTCAAATAGTGAAACTTATGTATAGATTTATTACACACTGACTGAAACATTTATCATATTGAGATGCACCTGTACATTATATACATGTCATGAAAAAAAACAATGACCTATCAACATACTTATATGAGGAAGAGTTCTAGTTAATTGTTTAAACAATTTTTGGCAGCATATAATCTCACGGACCTGAGCCTAATATGTCAACCAATATGATGCTGCTGCTCATCATCTTTCCACCTGGATTCACTGACAGCTTTGTCTTAAAGGGATGGAAAAGGGATAGTTTGACATTTTATTTGGAAACATGCTTCATGGAGTTGCTGCTGGTTGTCTGCCAGCTGCTCCCAGCCAACAAATAACCCCAAATAACACAGAGCTGTAATTCCTCTTTTGTTGAAACAAAAGCAGTGTTACAAGAGGAGCACAGTCCAGCACAAACATCAGATTGAAGTTGAAAACTGAAAACTGTGGTTAGAGAAATGATGAACATTGTTCTTTTGCCACGTGGCGTTCTTTGATGCTTAGTGCTGAAGACACGTTTCAGTCGGCTTCAAAACACTGAAGTTCTGTACTGGGTACAGAACCTAGCCTGAACCACGGAACTCCTTTGAGACTCTTTTAACAATCCTTTCTCTTATCCCCTTTCAGGCCACAGGTGTGAGAGAGGATCAGCTTCTGGTCACCGTCCTCCCTGGTTTACCTACTGCAGCAGAGTTTTTCCTCCTACCTGACAAACAGTTAAGCGAAGGGAAACCAGAGAAGAGCGCTGTTCATTTAGATCAGGTGAAACAACAGTTTGCCGATTTGCCTTCTAACATTATACCACTGCGTCGAGTACTTTCTGCCTGTAAAATAATCTCAAATATAAGTTCCTCTGTCATCCAGCAGATGTCAGTATTGATCCACTGAGGCATGTCTAGATTTTTTCCATCGGAGTAATTCTAGAACATGCCTGAGGAGTTTTTGCAATAGACTCATCAATAAACCTGACAAGTATTAACAAGTTATCAGGGGGAATGACTCAAATCCCTCAAGTCACATCCTGTGGGGTGTTGAGTTGGAAAGGGAGGGGACCGGAGTCTCGAACAAGCCTCAAAAGCCAGACAAAGAAATTGTCATGGTTGATCAGCTCACTAAATCACCAGCGTATCAAGATGGACCGAATTAACTCTGAGCCTCACGTAACAGATAATGACTGATAATAATGTTGGATCTGCTCTCTGTGGAAAGAATTCCACAGGCACATGTAGAGAAGGAAAATGGGAAGGAAATCAATTTGATTTTCCTCTTCCCTGCTTGCTCACACCTGGTTGATCGCCTGGAAGGATCCTTTCCCCTGCAAGCCGGTGATAAATCTTCATTCAAGGTTGGCATCTTAAAAGTGCAGAGTGTGCTCTACTTATTAGAATGTATAATAGATTTACTGACCCTGGTATACATGGGGAAAAGGTAATTAGTCATAGCATGATCTAAATTTAAATTGTTAAGAAATATAAAGGAGAGAGGGAGGAGGACTGGAGAAATTACTCATATCACAATTAATTGGCAAATGTGGCAGGTAAGATAAATTGAGCCTCTGCAGAGCAAAACGTGGGATTTGCAGAAATAAAATTAAGTTTTTTTTTTTTAGTTGTGTCTTCAGTTTGATTACATACAGAAAAAACAGTTTAATGATATTTTGCTTAAAAAGGGCACAGATCACTTATAGATTGTGTTCAAGGATTAAAGCCTCAGGATAAAAATTTGTGATTGTGTAAAGGAAAGAAATGACATGGAGAAGTAGACTGGGAGTGAATGAGCTCAGAGTCTAGCTTTCTATAGTTTACCTTCAGGTCATTGTAATCTGTGTGATTTATATCAAATTTAGTTGGTCCCAGTAGTGCAGAAGGTTACTTGCCGGTGTGGGAAGCAGCATTGTATGCATTATGCATTGCAGTGGAAAGGTCCTCCAGACAAAGACTCTTACATAAACAGGAAAGCTGACATGGGGTTGTGGGTTGAGGCAGTGAGGTTTTTTAGGTCATGGATGCTTTCAAATAATGGAATTCAATATGTATCTGAGTGATGTCAGTTCAATTCTAAGGTATTTTTGATGATGTAATGCAGCTGTAATCTCCATCTCCAAATCCATACTGTCCATGTGACAACTCTTCCTTCCCTGGGTCGTCCATCCTTCCTGTTCACATGGACATGATATCTTAGTAACACATTTGTGTGGTATGGAACCTATTCATATTGGCCAACACAATCAACTTGGACTCAAGGATGAATAGATTGTATTTTGGCAGTCAGAGGTCAGAGGTGAAAGGTGGCCATAAATTAATTAAAATGACTACTAAAAAGGCTCCATGCATGCTGTGTGTGTAAAGAGGCAAATGTTTGCAAATATTTTCTGAAAGTGAAAGTGAAAATAGTTGTGTTTTCAACAAGTCATGTTGTCCCCAATAAGGAGCACGAGTCACAACAACAACCTGCATGACTTTTTCTTAATTTTTTTTTTTTTTTTAATGATGTACTTCTATTTTTTCTCCACCCCCATTCACACACTGACCAGGCAGATACGTGCAACAGAACACATACAGTAATTCAGTCAAGGGCAAGTGATGTTGAGACTCATATTTCAGTCTTACATTAAAAAATTGGCGTCATTTGTACAAAGACTGAACAGAACTACAAACAGATTTACTCTGAAATGTCAGTAGTTCCATTTTGTTGTCATTGATCTGTAGAAAATGAAACTATATTGCATCTCCCCTGTTTGTACCCACAGCTCTCTGAGGTTTTGCTCAGTGCCTTGAATCAAAATCTCATCCAGTTCACATTGCGACCAGGCGTCCAAGTCACTGTGTATGCAGCACACCTATCAGCAGGTAAACACAGACCACTCAAATCCCAGTCCATTCCAGTCGCTGTCATAGTGTCCTTGGACAAGACACCTCACCCACTTTGCCTCATATGAATGTGTATGAATGTTTGGTGGTGGTCGGACGGGCCGTGGCCACAGCTGTGACTACAGACCGAGTTTACTATCACTGGTGTGACTGTGGTATGAATGAATAATAGTTTGTGTAACAAGCTTTGAGCATGCCATGAAAAAGCACTGTATAAATTCAAGCCATTATCATTATTATTCGTACTCATGTAACTGTAGAGACATTCAGAGAGCAAGTATCATCACTTCTTATTAGGGATGCTGCTAATGTCATAAATGGGCTTATAAGATCAAGTGTCAGAGAGGTCCACACTACTATGATTTACACAGGTGTTAGTGATTCTGTTCACTGTTCACTGCTTGATTCTACTGTGTGCTAATACAGGCTCTTGTCTTCCTGTCTCTGCAGCGCCCCTAGTGGACACCAGCGAGAACCACAGTGGCTCTGCTATGCTAATGCTGCTATCTGTAGTGGTTGTGGGTTTAGCTGTGTTTGTCATCTACAAATTCAAGAGGTAAAGTGTTCATGAAATGTCTCACGTCTATAAAATAGTCACGATGTATGTGATGAGGAGGCGGTGAAAGGTGTTGAAGCACCCTGACAGCTCCAAAAACAAAGCTGCCTGTGAGGCTAGAGAGAGGGTTGATAGCTGCCTGTCAAACGTCTAAACTGCTGCACCCAGCGCTCTTTAGTAAAGAGTTGGATTTTTCATCGCACATCTGTGGGGATCCAGTGGATTCTTTTGTCAGGTCATTCTTTCCAAAATAAATGTCAGTCAGCCTTCAACCACTATCAATATTAAGCCCTTTGAATGTAGACAGTCGAAAATATCAAATTACATCTCCTCGCCAAGGTGCACTTCAGAGGGATAGGGCACAAAGGGTCATGAATATTTAGTGACCTGCATAAACACAATAAAACTTCAGATTCACAGATTCTTATTGCTTTTAGTATTTGTGGGACACTGTCTATCAGATTGAGAAAGCATCTTCACTAATTTGACAACTCAGGTGCTGTAAATACACATAACAGAACCCCATTTTTAAAACTTTATAGTGTCTCCTGGAAACACGCTGAGTATTAACAGAGCATTCATACATGAACATGTTTTTTGATGTTTGATATTTCTGTACACTGTACAAGTAGCAAAATTGCTTTGTTTGCTTGTGTTTTTTTTCTGTTTGCATATTTTCTCAAGTTGTAGTATTTTGAGCTCTCAGTGTACTGAGAACTGTGTACAGCTCAAGTGTAATTGTACAGTGTCACTGTACAATTAGCTTAATTCTATCATCAGAAGGCACAAGAATTTGCTGCTGTCCCCCTCTTTGTGTTTTGCTGTTGTCTTTATCCCTTTGCCTCACTGTAAATCTTTTCTCAAGGAAGATCCCAGGCCTCAACGTCTATGCGCAGATGCAGAATGAAAAGGAACAAGAAATGATAAGTCCAGCTGATCCAACAGAGACCACGGCCGGCTCACAGCGGGACCTGGTGCATTCTTTGGAGATTCTGGACACAGAGTTTAACACACAGCCCGGCGGTGAATAATCCAGTCTGGTTTGTCTTTTACCTGTGGCTGACAGTTTCATTTTATTATTTCTCCATAACTTCATTTCATACCATGGATTCAAGTACTGTTGTTTCATCAGTCTCACCCTGCGCTGATTGTTGTGTGTTTCTCAGAAGTGAAATGGTCCAGTCAGGGGCTGAAACAAAGCTAACTGAGTATGATGGAAAAAGCAGCTGCTTGTGAGTAGCACAATTAACTCATTGTTTTCTCCTTTAATCACCTGAACATACAGATGTGTGACCACTGAATGGAAACCAGTCTAATATAAACTGTTTACAAAAATGGCCCACTAAGACCCTACAGACCAACTTCAGTACACTTTAGCAGTCTCTGGAGGACACTACTATACAATACATATGTGTGCTGCTCAGTTAAGTTGAGATCTGGTGACACTTTGGACCTATTTGTTTCCAGTCCACGTTCTTTTTTTTCATAATTTTAGTGTGTTAAAGGAGAAGTTCAGTTTTTTGCAACCTGGACCTTATTTCTAGCATAAAACAGTTTGTTTACTCACCCGAACTTTGGTGTAACTTGGAGTCCTTTGGAAGATATTTAGATCCACTCGCGATCTACGTATATCCATATAACGGGAGTTGTTGGGCCAACGATGCAGCGTGTTTCGCGAACGTGTTTCGCGGCAGATAATGTCTTATTTAGACGCTGCATCATTGCCCCAACAACTCCCGTTATATGGATATACGTACATCGCGAGTGGATCTAAATATCTTCCGAAGGACTCCAAGTTACACCAAAGTTGTTCCGGTGAGTAAATGAATGTATTTTATGCTAGAAATAAGGTCCAGGTTGCAAAAAACGGAACTTCTCCTTTAATGCAGATGGAAATAAATTTCCTCAGGGTCCCATATCATTTTCATATTCATCAATCAATTCAGTCACCCTAACACTCTTTATGTAGATATCACACCACTTATTTCTTCCATCTATTCCTATTTTTAGTCACCTGTCTGTATATTCTGATGCATATCACAACAGTGGTCTAACATTACAGTCTTAACCCAGTTCATCTGAAAATCATGTTTTCATTTGCTCTTGTTGATTACTTGGCTACTGATCAAAACATATGTAGTCTCACTTTAAAGGCGCCACATTGTTTAAAGGGATAGTTCAACATTTTGGCAAATTCTCCTATTGCCATAATCCCTATAGTCATATGAGTAGGTACCTTACCTTTAATTATCGGTGCATGTTGTTTTGAGATCCACGGGGCAGAGACGTGAGCTGCTCAGCGAACACATTGGAGATGAGTAGTACAAGGTCCCCTGTCCCTCAAAACTCATCAAATACACAATCCAACGACTCCAAAACGCTCTAGTGGACAAGTTGTCCACTAGAGCGTTCTAACAAGTTGTGTTCTTGAGTTGTGACCTGCACATGGTGAATGTGCAGGTCACAACTCAAGAAAACAGGCACTGATAATTAAAGGTAATGAACCTACTCATATGACTATAGGGATTATGACAATAGGCGAATTTGCCAAAATGTTGAGCTATCCCTTTAAAGTGAGATTTCAACATCATTTACTACTGTAATTTTGTAATCACTGCAGTCACTGCAAAGCACTCACCACCTTCAGCTACACACCAAAACCAATCACACCTTACCTAACGTTATAGGAACAAGTGTTCATAGGAAATTTGCTGTTTTCATCTAACCACTCTTCTGACTGGCTCACTGACCTGTTGTCAAATACACTCCAGAGACAAGCCTGAGAAAGGAGATGGAAAACTACACTACACACTATCTTCCTATGGACTGACACACCCCAAAAACACAGCAAAACAACAAATGATATGAGACTTAAATAGCTGTTTTCAGTCATTTTTAATCCATATTATCATCAATGTCTAATACTCCAACTTTTGCATGGCTGTTTCATAAATTGCTGGACGAACACGTTTTTTTATATATACATTTACAAAGAATCAAATAAGTAAGTATGATGTTAATGGTCTGTTTGTAGTTAGGAAAATAACTGTTCCACTCTGTAGATCCCCTCAATGCAGTCTTGTTCAGTGTTGGAGCAGGTGGCTGTTTTTGCTGCAAATGTGCTGATAAACCCACTCGTGTACTACTTCTACTACATTTTCTAGATTTACTCTGATTCTAGTACAAAACATCATCTGACATTTATGTCTGTTTGTTCCCTGTTTCCCCTCAGGATGTATGAAACCCCATGTACATGTAAAATTCTCTACAGAACTTCCCACATACATCGTCTGAACACTGGATTGGATGACCACTCCAGCTGTGTCATGGATATTTTTTTTACCATTTGGGAAACAATGGTTCTGAGCTTTATACCTGTGCATGTTAGACCCTGCTGACACATACTGTGCTCTGATCAAACCAGAAGAAACTGTGTACAGGTTTTCTCTTTTTTTTTTTTTTTTGCATTATATCGGATTCATTAAACATTTTAAATATTTCATTTATCTTTACAAGTCAGATACATAATCCAGAGGGAATGCCAGCATGAACTAGCAAGAGGGAATAATGTAATAAGCAACAATGTTTTGATTTTGCTTATATATCTGAGATGGGTTTGCTGTTAAGTGCTGAAGCTAACAGTATCAGTGTATTATTTATTCATACTTCTGAAGTGTGTTATTGAAGTGGATTACACATTTACTTTGTAAATCAAGAATGTATCTGTTAGAAATTTGTGTATTTTAATAACAAACGTCTTACTAAACATAAATGCTGTTATAAAATATGAATAGGGAATTTAAAAGCTTTTGGTCTATCGTCTCTTGGAAAGCTGATTTATGGCACAATACACTTTTTGTTTTTGTACTGAAATTTTTTTTTTTTTTTTCCTGATGTCATTTAAATTATTAACAAAAATACAGGGTTTGATTCCTTGCTGTTTATCTAATGCTTCTGGCACTATTTATGATAACCTACATACCAGTTTGTAATTAAGGTTTTGTGCTTCAGAATAAGAGACCACTCAATGTAAAAGGTGCTAAACTGCACCTTCCAACTACTGTTGATCCCCAAACATCAGCAGACATGACACCTTTTAGGAGAAGTGGAAGAAATGGAAAGAAAGAAACATATTACAAAGAAGTCTGTCACACCTCAGTTACAGCCAACATCCCTACTGGGGATGAAGTATTATTTATCTAGTCAAAGATTTAAGGTGGTAGCTGTAATGAGATACAACTGCTTTACAAGAGGATCCAATGAACATGGCAGTGAGAAAAAGAGAGAGAAAGACAGAAAGAGGCTAAGAGAGATGGAAGAGGGCTTTTTGGGGATGTGGTATTGGACAGGATAAAAAGAGGTCGACTTCTTGAATACTTGATGTGGCCAGTCAAGCTCAAGGCTGGCTAAGGTTGGGGACACATTTAGGCTAATGTCCTGACCCATTCCAGAGTAGCAGCCATCTTCATCCCAGCTCATTATATCGTGCTGGAGGAGCAGGAGAACTAGAGCGCATATGGTACCAGGCTATACGGATGGTTAGCTTGTTCAAGGGGCTGTTAAGCCCTTTGGTGGTTTATGTGCAGCTTCTGACAGATGGAAATGCCTGATAGATCTTATGAGGCAACCTTTCTGGATTTGTTTCTTTCTCTTTTTTACTATAGGAGATGTGAAAACTCAGAGGGAGCATGGTTTTGTCATTTTCGAATATGTTCTATGCTTGTTCAGTCGTGGCTGGTTAGTACAGTATATACACCCTCAGACAGAGAGACTATGTTCACTTTTACTCTCAGTGAGATGTGCAGTACCATTCTGTTGTGGATGCAGCTCATTCAGTTCAGTGTTAAAGAATGTGGAGGAGCACAGTGAGAGCAGTGGGGCTTAGTGGACTGGTTCTACTTTACAGTGAGAGGGAACAAGGAGAAAGTTGGATTTTGAGCAGAAAGGTGTGTGCAACAACTCATTTTACAGTATCAACAACTGCTGTGTTGCCTAGCAACATATCTTACATAACATTTTGTAAGCGTTTGCTGGTTGCATCCGCTGTGGACTCTGTATTTTCTCCTGCCTTATTCTGCTGTTGACTATATAAGAAGCTCAAAAATTCATTTTTCAATAGTCTATCCAAATGGTGTGATGATGTGGAGAAACACAAAGAACATCATCATTCTAAGGTCGAAGATTCTTTCTTATCATGAACACTGTGGGGTAAATAAGAGGATCAGGAGTTTTTTGTTTGATTTTTTTGGCATGTTCATGAGTGTTCAAGGTTCAGCAATGACAGCTGAGCACACAGTTACAGGTGAAAGGTTTTCTTTTCTTTTTCAGTGGGATGACATGAATATGATATAAGTGCTGCTGTGTCATTGACAGGTGATACACACATATTCACAAAGCTTATAGGGAATATGATGGATATATATCCTGTGTGTTTTCATACACAAATATAGAAAGGGTCTGACATTTGCATGGGTGTTTGTGCCGTAAATTTAAATATTGAGCTCCAGCTTTGCTCTGACAATATGTTTCTTGCATTGTTTTTTAAATTAAATTTTAATTTTTTTTCTAATTATGTCCTGATAGCTGGCTATTGTCATATTATTAAGAATTTGGAAGCCACATGGTGACCATATTTTTTTTGTTCCAACAATAAGAGCAAGTTGGTGTGTGTCCCTGGAGACTTTAGAGTCAAGATGTCATGAATCTGGTGTGTTGATTTATGCGGAACAAAATTTGGTTTTAACACCATGCATAACAAAGTGTTGTGTATGGCCCTCAAAGAGCGATACTCCATGCAATATGACCTGCAGCTATTAACATTCCTTAGATGAGTTGCTTTACATGTCAGAGCTGCATGCTAAGATGATTTAGGTAACAATTCATCTTCCATCTTCACCTCTGTTGTAGCTGTTGTGTATCTCTCTGAGGCTGCAGGACTTGATTTGCTCTCAGGTATGAGGTGATTTATCTTATGATCCCATTTCATGCTATGTAAGGGTGAATTAACATGCTGTTCGTTGGATTTTTGTGCGTCAGCATCAGTGAAATGTAGCAATTCAAGAATGATTGGATTCCCTAGCTTTGAGAAAATTGAAGGATTTCTTTTCATGTTTTACACTGTAAGGATGTAAAGTTGTATACTAAGAGGATTTAGTTCATGTTGCAGATTTAGAAAATGAGTTTCCACCTCTCTGAGCTTGAGGTAGACATACAGAGCAGTTCTCTGTAATGACGGACCTCCAGTGCAAAACAACAGAGTGCTAATCCTAACCATAACCCCAGGGAACAGGAAATTACTCTTGCCAGACAAGATCAGGAGGTTGTAACATAATAAAGCATCTTTTGCGTTTGATTTTCACTAGGAGGAAGGCAGGTTGAACCAACAGGAAGTCCTGCAAAAGAAAATAAATAAATAAATAAAGCTCTCCGGCGTCCTGGTTAGGATGAGTTATGATGTGACAGCACCTAAGGGTGGGTGAACAGCATCAAGCTGAGCTACACTATCTTCCTCGCTCTCCTTCTTCTCTACATCTCCTATAACAATTAGCAAGATTATTATTTTTGTAGAGGAATATTAATAATAATAATAATAATGATAATAAAAAATTTTATTACTGTACAGCTTTTGTATGAGAACAGATGGTAAGGTGTTCCAGTGTTTTTGTTTGACCTCAACTGTGCTGTGTGTAATTGTTTTATGCATTTACAATCATATTTATTAATGGAAATAAGTCTGTTAACTGTGTTCTCATTTTCTTACAATATTTGTACAGAAATATGATGTATTTGATGAAGTAATATTCATCCTATAAAATAAACAAACAACAAGAATGTCTCAGTGTTTTCCTCCACACATACCCTTTTATTTTTTTGTATTTCTAAAACGCTGTCAAAGTGAGAACTTGTGTGTGTGGCTGGGTGGCATGGGGGTGGGGTTCAAATAGAGCCAATACTATTAGAACCTGACATGGTTAGAGATAAAGGTGCCATGCTTAATATAATAACAAGTATGCCTTTCTTGCCTTGGTTAAAATATAAACAGCTTGTTTCACATAGGAATGGACCACTGCCCCCCTGTGTTATGTGTATTGACCTATTGTGTCTATCTAACACAACCTCCTTTGCTCCTGTCATAATTACTACAACCACTAGATGTCACCCAATAAGAAATGAGTCATAATAACTTGCTGCATACATGACCCATTACCTCATTTTTTACAGGACAGTCTCACACAGTCTATTTTGGACAGTCCATGGATTCTCATATGACCCTAAAGTCACTTCTTTAAATATGGGAAACCCTTTGGATTTTAATAACCCTGTGACAAAAATGGAAAATGAAAAAAAAACAAAAAAAACAAAAAAAAACAAAACTCAATATCTTGAACTGGAATATGCCAATAATGATTAGGCCAAACAACTTTTAATTGTTAGAATTGGAAAATTGGAAAACAGAATCTTATTATTATGTGCGAATATTCTCACAAACTACTCACACACACACAATAAATGAACTGTTCTTGTGTTTTTCTTAAAACTTTACAGAAAACGTATTTGACAGAAACGTTACTGTAATTTGACAGGGGAAAAAAAAGGGGAAAAAAAACACTTAGGTGAGTTTGTCAAGCAAAAAGAACAAAACGGACACTCATGAATCGTGGAGATGGAGATGGAGTAATTGAAGATGAAGATGTTAATTTCAGTCTGGATATAACCAATAGTGCAGAATGTAATGATGCTGGAGTGAATAATGGTGCACAAAGGATAGGAATTGTAACTTGCTCTTTAACACTTATTTATGTGGTTCCTAAAATAGCTATCTGTGGTTGGAGCTAGGATTGGTTGGTGTTGATAATGATGATGGTCACAGCAATGGAAAAACCAACACAGGCTGATTATTTGGCTCATACATTGTCAATGCTGCCAGTGGAGAGTACATATTTCAGCCCAGGCATTCAGGGAACATACTGTATATCATCTGAATAACAATGATGATGACTGTTTTACTCACAGGAAGGAGTCACCATGGCTCTCATGATGCACATTTCCCAAGGCTTTTGTTGTCCTTAACAAAAGAGGAGAGAGACGGGCCACAGGGCACTGTCATTACTAATGTGTTCTGCTGCTGCAACTGCTGCTGCTGCTGACAAGAGTCAAGGGGGCCTAGGCTGAGGGGTCAGGAATGAAGCAGGATATGGGGAAGGTGGTTGACGGGACTTTTTAATTGTTCTCAGCCAGAAGATGCTTGGACACCCGGGGGAGAGAGGAGATTACCAAGAGGATCAATTTCAAAACAGGGTTGGCTCTGCTCACATCTCAAGGTAGTTCAGTGCAGCCCCCCCCCCCAGCTGCCAATACAAATGGGTTTAACTGTGGATTTAATGTGAAGGACACTCTGAGAGAGATAAGGAGAGGCTTTTGGTGGAGGTAAATAGTGAGGGATTACATGGAATGTAACAGTGTTAACAAGACAGGAACCCTATAGGTGTTGTCTAAAGCTGCACCAGGCAAGAGTTTTTAGCAAAAAAAAAATGTTTCCAAGAATAACTAATAATAACAAAATAATAACACCAATAACTTGAAGACCAGGTATGGTCACACTGTATAACACATGGAAAATGCAGTAGTGAGGTCAGTTGTGAATCCAAGGCCATTTTCTCTGGCTTTAACTGCTATGATGCTAAGACACAGCTGAGGCTAAAAATATGATTTGAACAGTTTTGTTAACCATCGGCTAAAACATGATAATGACATTATAATCACATTATGGCAAAAGGCACAGTGGCTGAAAGTTATTAAATTGCATACACTTAGCCTTTGCTGTTGTTGGCCAAGCTTAGAACAAACATTTTGTACAATTTCATCAACTCTTAATCTTTTGTTTCCACACAGCTGAATGATTTACTGACCCAAATAACTCAATCTTTACAGTGAGGCTGCAGAGAGAGAGACACTTCGCTGTTTCTGTGACCTCAAACTACTGTACATAATAAAACTGCCCTGTCCTACACCTGAGCTGCCTGTCTCACAATGTTTAATTTTATAACTGTGTTAAGAGGAAATTGAAAGTAAGAAGTGAAAAATATGTCCTGTTCCACATGTAGTATGCTTTATCTTCTGCCCTGACCATGTGTTAAACTGAGAACATGGTGTAGACAGTGAGCTGAATTAAACACCAGAGGAAGGAGCCCAAGTTTATGGTACTTAATAAAAGCCTTTTGTGTGAAACTACATAGCCTACAACACACAAACAAAGAGACAGAAATGAATAAATGAATGAATAACACAAAATTACACAAATGAAATCCCATTCATGTGAATTCTATACTGGTCATCTAAGACAATTCACCAAAGTAATTATTCAAGTTAAGTATTTAAAGCGAGTGAGGTAGGTGATTACATGTGATTGAAAATGCAGTTAGCTTAAACCATTGTGTGAGTTTAACAGTGAAAGTAAAGATATCCGTCGAAATAATCAACACAGCTAATACAAACCTAAATCTAATTGTAACTGTATTTAAGATTGTGCTGAATCAAGGGAAAATCAAAGAGGATGGATATGGACATAACAATACATCTCTCCACTGCTGTGTCTCTGCTCAAAATTGCTGTTTTTTTAGATCTCCAGTGGTTGAAACACTCTCACCACTAGGTGTCACTACACACATTCTAACCTAATAACCAGGGCCAGAATATTTTACGTAGATCTGGCCCACATCAGGGTTTAGTCATTTTATATATTTGTTGCTAAACTAGAATTTAAATGGTAAAATTTCCCTGGAACTATTCAAATCAAATGTGTTTTTATAAGTCGTATTGCATATTTCTATGGCGTCTTTAACTTTGTAAATGTTGCTGATTTATTGTGGCAGTTGCCTCCAGCTTATAATGAACAGTGGATCTGTTTCATTTCCCAGTATGTTGCTTAGGTCACCTCTGATGATGTGAAGTGTCACATTCAATGGCCTGTGACATCATGTTCAATTAAAAAGCAGAGCTTAATGGCGAGGACCCAAGCTTTGCAGGAAATATACCTAATTGCTCGGAGAGGGGAAAGTGGGTGAAGGGAGGTCGAAGGGAGGACAGTCTTTTCATTTAGCTCAGGGTTGTGTGACTATGTATCTTATGTGTCCTAATGTGTGTGGGTGGAGGTGGTGTGATGTGTATGAATAGTGGCATGGATACATCTATGTGTGAAGACAAGCTGACATCCTGTTACCTTTTAGTTGATATGCATCTGCATCTTTTCCAGCCATGATATGACAACACTGCAACTATGTTTTCTAAGTATTTTTTGTCTTTAATCTATAGGACAGTTTAGAGAGACAGTAAATGGGGAGACAACGAGAGGGGAACGACATGCAGCAAAGGGACACCGTGGGAATCAAACCAGGATCAACTGTACCCTTTGCATATAGGGGGGGGGGGGTTGCTCTG
>OMNW01009986.1:0-10606 GCA_900303245.1 Selene dorsalis | reverse complement strand
GGGCAATTTGCATGTTCAAATATTAATTGCTAGTGGAAATGCTTGATTTGATTACGGGGGGAGTCCCAGGGGTAGTAGTTCGGGGGGAGGAGGGGGTTGGCATCTTTGCTCACAACCAGTTCAGTCTCTGGAATTTGTTTACATTATTCTACAGAAGTCTTGTAATATAACAGAGACACAATGGCCTTTGCAGGCTTAACCACTCTGATAAACAAATAATGAAGCTTTTTAAAACATGATTTGGGTCCACTCCATTAGAACTGCCCATTTGAAAGGCTCCATGAGCTTTCAACAAATCTAGCAATTCATCACAACATGTGCTAGTGCCCTGTTTCAGCTGTGCATACTAAATGGCTCTATTAAATGTTGTATTCTGATTGGTCAATCACTGTTATTGTCTGTTATTTCTGTATAACAGATCGTTACTATGTACAACAGATTTCACACATTTCTTTGGTTTTTTAGGTCTTTTTACTTGATATTTACAATGCAAGAGTCAATATGCAGCAAAGGGTCTTGAGTCCATGTGGTGTGTATTATGAGGGGTGAGCAACCGAGCGCCCCACGTGTCTGCTTTTTAGTATGCATCAGTTGACTTGAGGGGCTACTTTGTCCTGACTGCAAAGGGCGTATTTGTCCCTTGGTCTCATATAAATAGAAGCTGACAATCAAATAGCCTATAGGAGAATTTACCATTGGCTGAGCAGGAAAAGAAGCATCAATATCACCACAGGGTTATTTACATAAGTGAACATCTGTGCAGTAATAGAGTATATTGAGTATATTGCACGTGTGTAGCTTGAATGTGATATTGAATTGTGCATATCATTGTTACATACATTTGTACATGTATCTTTCTATGATGTATGGAAAAATACAGTTATGATTATGTCCAATCACACACAAGAATGTGTTATGCATATGTTATCTTAGTCTCTGTTAGGATTTGACCTAAGCCCAGTGACATTAGCATACACTAACATTACCCTGACTCCATCTCAGCCCCAGCTCCATCTCAGCTCTGGATCTACTTGGCAGATTGCTGGACTGCTCTGAACACAGTTGATGAACTTAGAATTCCTCTGAGGTTACCATCTATTAAGTCTTGTCATAATGCCAAAGCACGTGCACACACCTGCACACACACACACACACACACACACACACACACACACACTCACACACACACACATACATATAGACAGCCTTCCATTTGAGAAAAATTAGCTTTTCACTGGATGTCTTTTCTGGAATTGTGAATGGGGGATGGTGATATCTTTGTTTCATACATGCGTACTGTAGATGTGTGATAAAACTATAGGTCAGAATATATTTAATCATATCCGTGATGTTGGGCTTTCCTCCTTCTCCCTTTTATTTCTTTGTCTCTGTCTGTTTGCTGCATGAACTATCCAGTTCCCTCCTGCTTTGGACTCCACTGACCACCATCTGCAGTCCTAGACCCTGGATGACCCTGCATCATATTAAATTGCCATTTTTCCACCAACCCTATTTTGTTTTGTCCGCATTTGGATCCAGTTATCTTCAGTACAGACAATGGATTGTCTTTCCACTCCACATACTAGTACTAATGCAGCACCGATTCTGATTACAAATCCTTTTTTCTCCTGTTTGTTTGTGGTCTCAATAATCCAGTGCCTCACCTTTGCTCAAGGTCTCCTTCCACTGCATGTGTGTTTGCCAATCCTACCTCCTGACTTATTTGCCTGTTTTGACTAATCCTCCACCTTCTCTGTTTGCCCCACTCTCTTGTCCTGGTTCTGCTCTTGAGAGTTAGCTGCCCAGGCCCATATCTCTTCACGATCCTCCTTTATCTGCCCTTCTTTTGTGATAAACAAATATTTGAACTTGTGCACCTTTGGTCTGCCTGCTTACATGTAACATACGATGGCAACATCTAACAGAATGATCTGTCCAAACAATGGACTCAGCAGAGCCACAGCCTCACATCAGCTTTTCAGCATTCTGTTTTCTGATGAATTCAGGATCATGGCAGTACTTCATCATCCTGATTACAATATTGGCCCTTTTTATCAAAAGTCCTGATGAACAGTTGGAGGGTGAGTTGCTAACCATAGATGATCATGCTAACCTTAGCTCTCTTGCGACCTCTTTTTTCTCTAGGTCATCTTAGATTAGATAATATAGTAGCCTCAAAAACAAGGTGCTGACTTCCTCCTTCAACATCACATTCCCTCCGTGACTCAGTGTTAGGGACCTTGTTCAATCGCTGGATCTCAGAACAGACCAGCACCATCTTCTGACCCCACTGAGAAACCTGTGCCCCAGGGACAAGTTTACCTTCCCCAACTAAGTAGTCAGTGTAGCCATAAGTTCTAAGCAGCTCTTTTTGAAAAATCCAAAATATAGCCACATGCCATTGATCTCATCTTGTACAGTAGGGAGCAACCACATTCCCCAAACAGGCTTCAACATACCTCTGGGCCAATTTGAGTTTAAGTTTGACCTCACCAGCATCCTTGCTATATACTGGGCATTGGTAAATGATGTTCACAGATTTTTTTTTCAATTTCTGTGTAGCCTACCTAGCAAACAGTCAGTTTTCTCCCAAAACACCTAAGATTGTATTGTCATTGTCTGCCTGATCTATGTTTAAGCTGAAAATTCAACACAAGCACTTGGATATATCACACAAACAGCAGGTAGGTGAAGGCGGGGTCAATAGCCCGTGTCGATTGGCCTTGACACACCTCAGGAAGCAACTGCAGTGATTTATGGGAGTAAAATGTTTGCAGTAGTGTTTGATTAATTATATTTGTTATTTATGTCCACTATATTGTTTTCTATTTTTACATGAAGGTGGAAAAGTTGAGAACACCCAAATCTTTTCCAACTTTACTCATCAGTTTGATGGAACATCAAATGACTCAGTGCAGTAAACAGTAAAACAGTGGGCTGTTGGAACATGACATGATATGTATCCCTTGATTTTAAATTAATTTAACTAATAAATGGGTTAAATTAACCAAGAAGCAATCCACCTGGCAGTCTGTAGACCATTCCCCATTTGCTGTTGGTTAGAAGTGAAAATGCTTTCTGTCGATAAAGGCAACTTTATTCTCTTATGGTGCCTTTATAGCAATGGGTGGGTGTGTGTACTTGATGAGTGGGATTCAATTGGGGAAATTTAAGCAGCAAATTGCACTTGTTCAACCACAGTATATAGGAACCTGGCTGACAAATGGATAATGATCTTGTCCCTCACAGTCATCAAGGTGAAACTCACAAGGCATCACCAGCCTGACTACTCTGAGTTAGACAATGGGCGCAGTCTCTAAATACCCTATGGCCTGTGATTCTTTCATTCCCTATCTCATCTCCTCTCAGCAGGCTAAAGCTGTCATTGTTATTAAGGCATGTACTGCACTCTTTTCCATATGGTTATATGTCAGTTTATTTAATTACATATATGAGGAGTTATTAAGCAATTGTCATACTTGTGGCCTGACAGACTCATAACCAGCTCCTATGTTAGCATCATCTGCCTCTGTTTGTTGAATTTTCCTTCCAAAAAAAAAAAAAAAATCTGCTTCAAGCCTGTGTTTTGTTGTTCAAGTATCCTCCCTGAATCAGCCTGCTTGTGAGTCTGTATTTGGATCTGTTCCACGTTCCTGCCTTCAGCAGTGACACCAAGAAGAGTGAACTACTACAGAATTGCAATAGGGAGAAAACTACAAGAATAAGAACTGTTAAAAATATTCTGGATTTTTCAGTCTATGCAGCAGTCATGTGTGTCACTACACCCATTTTACCGGGGCCTGTGCCCCAGTATGAATCTGCTGTGCCCCAGTAAAATTTCGAGTGTGACACTCTGAATCCCATGGCCCGTGGGCAGTACAAGAAAACATGTCTTCTTTTTTCTGACAGGATAAAAACATATGGATTTCAATTTCACAATGGTCTTTGAACTGATCGCAGGAGCAAATGCCAGTAGCAACCACTACAATAGAAAAGTCTTTGGCTGGAGCAGGGACAGGGAAGCAGCAGAAAGGAGAAGGGAGTTGGAGGGAGGTGGTTGTCATATCAGGACATCCTCAGCTGTCAGAGTCAGGTCTCAGTTTTGCTTGATGCTGTTTTGCCTGATGATTATGCAGTTCCATAGACCTGACAGAGATTTTCTTGAAACCTGATGTGTTTTCATTTAATGTCTGAGACCTGACTCTGATGTCCGAGGATGTCCTGTTGACTTACCCAGCTAACTAGCTAGGCATATGGCAGGCCTGTAAGCCATGAAATCCTGCGTGATGATGTGAGGGGGGAGCAGTCACCTCTGTTAGCAATGGCCTAACAAAAAGCTCTGGGTCTCATATACAGTGTTGTAAATATTTCAAGAATGTTCATATACAATAGTTTGATGTTATGTAGAGAAATATTTTCATTAGTATTACTATCTGTGTACCTTTCCCAGTATTTGCTGCACTTTACAACTTGTGGGCTTAGCAAGACAAGTTTGAATAGTGCATTGTGTTACGCACGTATTGCAGACAGAAGACTTTCAAGAAGAAAATAAAATAAAGAGTAATTATATAATGTAAAAAGAGTAATTTCTTATGGTCATACGAGTGTCTGTGTCTGTGTCTGTGTGAGCACAACACACCACCCTCACAGTTTCCCCAGAAATTTGACAAACACTATACTTTTCCCTCAACAGGGGGAGATGTGGCTCTGTCATGTCTGGCTCAGTCCTGTGTCAGTGTAAGTGCACGCCTCCCAGACAGTGATGACTGCAGCCATCCTGCCACACAACCCACAGGCTACAGCTCTGGTTTGAACTTGCTGATTTTTATGTCATTTAATAGGATTTTCATAGCAATGTGTCACTCCCTGCAGTCTGTCACTTCCACTGACTCAGTGTATATGCATGCTGCAAGCTGGCAAAGAGTTCATCATGGTTGTCTAAACAGGGATAACCTGCTCCTCAAAGCCTTCACTGCAGTGAGAGTCTTAGAGACACTGGTCCAAATATGAGCATCATTATCAAAGAAACCAAAGTTGGGCATGTTATGACATTCTGGGAGGGAGATTTTTTTTTCATTATGCACTTGGAGAATAAAGTCAAAATGTTGAGAAAAAAGGTCGCAATGTCAAGCAATAAAGCCGAAATGTAGAGAATGTGAACATGAAGCAAAGTAGTTGACGTCAGTTGTGTGATTCTTCTTGAGTGGGGAACGTCCACACTCTGATTGGTTGCTGCTGCTTCACATCCTAGCTCATTTCCATAAAGTTCAGGGGACTTCAACTTTTTCTTGACACTCTCACCAGCCAAAATGTGAGGCTGATGCTCTTCACTGCTGAAAGATGCTGGTTCTCATAGAAAATGAATGACTTCCTTGCGCCAGGAATCTCCCGATGGTTTCAGTGTACTGTATACTATTACACTCCAAGGATGCTTCATATTTTAACAACATCATGCCTCAATCGCACCTGCACTCACACTGACACTCAGACTCGGACTCACACTCACATACTCAGATTTGCGCACACCTGCTGACCCATAATTGTTCACCAAAAGGGCTGCAAACTCCGAACTCTGGTGCACTCCACTGCTGGTGTGAAAGTGCCGGGACCTTGATCTGACCTGAAGTTTGCACTATACAAGCTCCCGTAGTCAGCTGCGCTGAGCATTGTGGGTAGAGGAAGAAAGGACAACATTTCATTCCAAACCGATCAAAACAAACATGTCGAAAGAGACAGCAAGCCAACTTTCTTCTTCTGCAAGACCACAGGTATAGCTTACCTGATTGCTATACGTCAGTATGTGTGTCTGATGAAGAGGATACGGTTCAGGAGGATTGATGTATGCCTTCTCCTGAATTGTCTAGGAATTTGCATGTGGTGTCTCCAGTGCATCAACACATTTGTTACCAGCTGCATCTGCACATCACTTTAAAAATGTATTGTTTGATGACAGTGATACAAGCAAACGACATAGAAAACAATTATCAGCGCCAGCAACAACCCACATAGATGTTGTCTCTCCATTTTTACAGGTTTTTCTCTTTACTTTTCCGTTTCAGCTCTTCTCTCCCTGGAGGTTACCATGTAAACATGATGCTCTTTAACGGGTTCCCCAGAAAAGATATTGAACAATGACAGAACTCATCGTTGTCACATGGTTTTTAGTGCGTCCAGAGAGAATAAAGTATGTGTGATTGCAAAGGGACCAAGCTTAAAAAGGAAACAAATGTCAATTTTCGCATCAGTGCGAAAAAGGCTGTTGTTTTTTTTTACACTGGGCAGTGGTTCTCAGTGTATCAGGACAAACCTGATCAACAGTATTAGTGACCTCCTCCCAGACTCCTTTTGCTTCATCAGTCCATCAGGAGGTCTGTTCTTGTTACCATATATTCAGCCACTGTGAGCTTGGACCTCTCAGACCAAAACATCAGTTTCCTCCTGGGAGAAGTTTGGCAGTCTAGTGCTGCTGTCTCTTTTGTCCATGTCGAAATATAAAATGACAAAATTGCAGTGCGCCTCGCCCGCAGTGCATTTAAAGGTGAGGAGAGGAGCTCATTTGATTGATGAAGATCTGAATCAGCTGTGTTAAACCCACTCACGCCTTCTCCCCTGCCTCTTTCCCACTTGCGCCACTAGGAGGGACAGAGAATGATTTAAATGATAAAAAGAGAAGATAAGTGGTTATTTACTGAGACAATGCACCTTGCACTTTCAAACGGATACTGTTGACAAATAAGGAAATGGTGTGCCATAGGCAGGGCAATTACATAAGATGTTTTTTTTGTTGTTGTTGTTTGTTTGTTTGTTTGTTTGTTTTTTATACAGTAACACTTTTGTCTTTTGGACTGTGATCCTTCCAGAAAGTCTCTTTTTCTATCTGGGGCAACTTCGATAAGATGTTTCCTAGGTTTTACCACCATACTGCTGCTTTAGCTTACCCTGTCAAAGTAGCCATGCTTCTCCTTCTGCTGTCTATATGTATACTGTAAACATATCTTGAGGCTCAACACAAGCAGCCTGACAGCCAGCAACCTGTTGATTCCCGGGGTTTTGATGTGAGCAACACAGGACAACATGTTGATGGTTCCCTAGATATTTCATCCAGGCACCTGGACATCTGAGAAATAATGCAGCTGTCTTAATGCTTAGTCTTAGTGCTTGATTGAGCCTCCATTTATATTACAGCAGAACACAACAGTCTCATCTTTGGCAAACTGTGTGCATTTGTTTACATATGTAGTCTCACAGTCCAGCTTTACCACCATTAGTTTTTCCATGCCTCGCTCATTCCTGTCTCATTTTGCCTGAACTGTGGACACTCATAATGTTGCCTCTGCTGACTCACTGCAACAAGCTGAGGTGTCAGACCATTGAAGGGCAGCAAAAACTAAATTTTCACCCACCAAGATGCAAAAATACTCTACTATCTATCTCTCTGCTTCTCATCTGCATGCTTTGTGTAAAGCTTGTTTGTCATCTGTGGTGGTTAGCATTTGCAAATAACTCAGATGATATCAACAAGTTGTTATGCCCCATGACTGTAACGGATGCTGCAGCAGCTATAAAAAGAATACAAAAGTTTCACAAATTATCATTAAGTGGCTTTTCCTCCACTGCCCACTCTCTTCTGCTTCTGTTGGTGGGTTATGTGATTAGTGGTATCATTAAGTTAATAGTTGTACAGTTACTAAAAGTTAATCCACAGACCTTCAAACCAATCGGAGGCTCATTTACTACATTTTGGGATCAAGCCAATAAACAATAATAATCCACAGGTTAAATCAGCAGCCGTATTGTCTGGCAGTGCATCTACACAAGCAGCCTCATAATCATGATAACCACAATGCAGCACTGACAGAGATGCATTACACAAGGAGGACAAATTTGTGCCCATGCGCTGTGAAGTGCCTCACACTATCCTAAAAGATCTCTTATGGAGTTTAGATTAAGTGTTTACAGGGGAAAATGCAGAGAAGAAAATAATAAAACAACAGCAATTTACTGATGTTCACAGCTTTCATCTCTACTCAGTAGCAATCTGGCAGAGCAACCAATCAGCAGGTCAGACAAAGAACATCCTAAAACGCACTACTCTCTCATTCTTATTGTCTCTGTCATGTTCTTTTTTTGATTCATTCTCAAATTTATCCCTGCCAGGTGTCAGATTGTCATACTGAGTGGAGATTATCAGACACTTCACACTGCTGTGAAATAACAAATCAGACAATGTAGTTTGTAGTGTTTTTTTTCTTGCTGATCTGCAGGTTTAGGCAATAATGACAAGAAAAGGTAAAAAAGAGGAAAAAACTCTGAAAAATATACCAATAATCATAAGAAAAAGTGTTTGATTTGATTCAGTACAAAGAATGACACTGTGATGCTTCCTATACCCCTGAATTAATGTGCGTATGAGATCTTGTAGCCTACATTCACTATCCATGAGAAGGTGTTACAGTTTTTGGCACTAGATGGCAATGTGCACATGGATGTGAAAAGCATCCTCACTACTGTCACTGGATCAAAGCGCACAACCATAATTTATGAGCAGTTATTGATACTGTGTTTTGTATTTAGACTTCACCTCATCAGATCAGCACTGTTGCCGTGGGAACAGATCTAAAAACTGGCCGCAAAAATGCACACATTGTAAGTCACTCCCCCACCAGTGTTTCAAGGCAAGTCACTGTGAAGCATATACAGCAGCTGAGTTGAGTCAGCAAAGGTCACCAAAGATGACACTACACTCTGAGAGTGAATTAGCAAGGGGTCCTTACCAGGGCCAGATGCTGAGCTGTTAGTCCTCAGTGGCATACTGCCAGGTAATAAGAGTCAAGTCTTGGAAAGTGATGTCTGTAAAAGCCAAGTCTTACTTGAACACCGAGCTGGTCAGGTAACCGAGCAGTGAATAAAATGTCAGCCATGCTCAGCCCACCTCTTGGGCAAGATGCTTTGTTACCGGGGTCCATGCAGTAACAGCCTCCTTTATGGCTTTAAGGGGTCAGTCCTCCCTAATTATGTAAAAAGAGAAAAAACAAGACAGCCAAAACTGCTAGAACATTTCACCAGCAGGTACCTTGCATGTTGTATAACCACTGTTCTTCTCTTCATAAATCTAATTATGGATGAAAATGGACATCAATTCCTGAGGATCCTATGTGTTTGGATATCCTTCACAACATTGTGTGTATTTCTGGTTTAAGGTTTTTCAGTGAACACATTTCTGCATGTAGGTAAGAATCCATTGAAACCTGTCGTTAATCTGAATACATGACTGTACCAGTGAGTATAGGCTCAACATCATCCCTAAAGAAGCACTGATAATTCTTGAATAAGTAATAACTGCTCAGCAAATTACTGAGTGGTGAGTTGTTGGTTTTGACAATTAATAGCATTGACACTGAGACTGATGTCAGTCAGGCCCAGGCTCTGACTCTTAAGTATGTTTTGGGGAATTTTTACCTTTGATATGACAGTAATGAGAGACAGGAAAGCAGTAAGAGCGACTGGGAGAACGACATGCAGTGAAGACAGACTCGGGTGGGAGTTGAACCAGTGATGGACGGCTTGGGGCAGACTATGCCCATATGGGATGTGGTCCACTAAACCACCAGGCACTTCAGACACAGCCTTCCTAAACAGTCAAAAACACCCCTCAATCACATGTGACAATGATGTTGTGTATAATTCTGTCACATCAGGGCCTTATAGTTCAGTTTTTTTGAAGTGGGGTTGTATGAGATACAAATGACCCATAAAAAAAATGCTGGGTTGTTTTCATAACCCATCTGCTGGGTAACTGTGGATGTTGAGCAGATTGGGTTATTTTTACCCAAGGTTGGGTTAAATATTTTGACCCAACTTATGGGTTGAGGACAGGAGCTGTGTGTGGGCGGGCCCTGCTCTGCCATGAGGCTGACAGTTAGGCCTGTTTTCTGCCTCAGCCAGAGTATAACTTCAACTGGACCTCAAACAGCATTTAACCAGAAACATTAAAGAGGACATGAAACTCAGACAACTTAACATAATTCAATAAATAGATTTCTATTTCTTAAAAATTGTCAAACTAACACATGAACTGAACACTTAGGAGAAAATAGAAGTTTAAATTTGCGTTTTTTAGCTAGGGTGCAGCCATCTTGTTCGACAGCCTGTGACGTCACTGGATTGGTTGCCTCCGCTGGCAGACAATGACAGTCAGTGGAGATTCAAGATAGCTACAGGCAGAGACAGTAAAAATAAAACTGTGGAGGCACAGGATGTAAGAGAAAGACAGGGGAAACCAAACTGTACTGCTCCTTCATACAACAACGAGTTTTACAGGGTTGAAAACAGAAGAAATTGGTTTGGCTCATTTCTTGAGACAGAAATTACATTCTCAAAACTCAACTCAAAGGTCATTTGGTAAAAGAGTCTTACAGTTCAGCTCAACACTATAGCTCACTTCATATCCCCCCCCAAAAGAGTTCACTCGTGTCAAAACTAAATTCCTGTCTCATATAAATAGTCAGTGCCCACAAAATGCATCGTCCCTTTGGCATTGCATAAGCACCGCAAGTCAAAGTGTTTAGATGTTTTGTCACTATGGCAGAGGACCACTGAAATATCC
>OMNW01009984.1:22610-33465 GCA_900303245.1 Selene dorsalis | reverse complement strand
GAACTTCCCTGCGGCCAAGTCGGTTTCAAAGGAAGACCGACTTACAAAATGGTACTCACACCCATTTCGTTCATGTATCCTTGGGCTTCTGGTTGTGTCTGTGTTGTGAAAAAGACAAAAAACGTTTTATTTTTCCTAGTTTTGTGTAAATATTGACTATATTGTGAAGTAAAAGTTGACAAAAGTTGGTTTTGATGTGACTGATAAACTAAATCACATGCACATTTGAAAAGGTTGTTGTGTATCTAACACAGTTCTCAGGCTTTGACCCAGTATGGACTTACGTGGCACCGCGACAGCAAACCTGTCCGGTTCGATGGACAAAAGCCTCCGACGCAGCTCATCGTGACCGCTGTTTGTAGGGCCAATCAGAGCGATGGGCCGCTTACGATTTGCCGGCTGGTGATAAAGGGACATCTCCTCATAGGTCAGGATGTCATCGTAGTCTAAGAAGACAGGCAGGGAGGGGTTAATGAAACACGTCTGAACCGACATTTTAAAAAAAGCCTCTAACTCCTCTGTTTTGTCACTTTCTCTGACCTTTGACCTGCCGGTGGAGGGGGGCAGGAGGTGAGAGGATTTAGAGATCAAGAAAATATCGCACTACTATTATGTTAATATTTGCGTTCTTGTGGATTTTTAGTGCATCCACAGTCTTTTTCAGACACATCCCGCTTCGTATTTATACCTACACACACAAAACACACAACCAGCCAGAGAGCAGTGTGTGTCTGTGCATAAATGTGTTTCTATGTGTGAACTAATAACACCCTCCAAAACCATTTAGGCACCTGCTGGGCACCTGTTGGTGCCAACTCTGATCCTGTCTGTGAAGACACGGTTAATCTGACCTGTGACACACGGAGGCTGGACAAGCTGCTGCGAGAACGACAGGACATGTCAACTCCAGCTAACGTGCGGGGTTAATACTGACAGTGTGTGGACACTTGGCAGCTGCCCAGTACGGAGCCGCTCAGTCACAGGAGGCAAATGAAGAGAGACAAGCTGGAGACGATCTCTGGGTTAAGTGTGTGGCCTCTCGGTGGAAATGTTAAAGAAGAGGGAGCACGTTCTTAAACTGGCAACACACTTCTCAATTTATTAAGTAGAAAAGATAGAAAAGATGGCGTCTTACCAGTGTTTTTGCTCAAGTTTGTCGTGCTCTTCTTCCTCTGTTTCTTGTTCTTCTTTGCATACCAAAGCTTCCCTGACATAATTACAATTGAAAAGAATTTAGCCCTCAGCGTAGATTTACACTGCAGACGTTACTTCTCTGAGTCACAGTGGATGCAAAATGTTTCAGTTTGCAAATCATATCTGTTGTTTTTAACATTACCCACTCACCTTGCTGCTCTCGACTCCTGTCTGTTATAGTTTTCTTCAAGGACTCTCTCTGTTGCTGGAAGCTTTTGCCTGCGAAAGGCAAATGGAAATAGTTCAGCGAACACAACACTGCAAATATAGACACACAAACCACAGTGTGTTTTCCATTTCAAAAAAGCCCATATTTATTTAAAAATGTGTTTGAACATTTTAGTTTGTGTTCGAAGCAAAATTCCCGCATCATAGTTGATGGATAACATGCACCCCTGAACGCACTGGACTTCTGTACCAAATGCAAACATTACAATTTTTTTCATATTGTCCATAGACTTTCCATACATGCAGCAGCAGGTAAAACGACACCCTGCTTCCCATTTCCAGTGCTTAACCTAATTTTCCTGAGGCTACAACAGGCCTGGGTCAAAGAGTAATCACAAATAATTCTTAGGTGTTTGTTTTAATCTGCTTGTGTGCCAGATGGGTGGTGTTTCCTGCCAGCATGGTTCACGTAGTGCCAGGTTAGTTATTAGTCACAGACAAATTTCAGGCTCCTCTCTGTGACTGTGTTCTCACGTGCTACTAGAGCTGGAATAAATGATCCTTTAGACAATGTATTATCAGAATTTGCATTAATTTATAGATGTGCTACTAACATCGATTATTATTTTCAGACCATGTTTAGTAGTTTCTATTTGAATATTATTAACACAGGTTTAAAAGAAGGGGATGCTTCACGTACAAAAGACTGTTTAACTTTATAAATTTAGATTTTTTGGCAGTTCAGCTTCGGCTTCACTACGTCATCAGATGTTTATCCCCATGGCCAACAACCCCTGTTAGCACACAACTCCTTTTGTGGGGCTCCTTTTCTCCCATTAAGCGCCAAATACACTGCAGAGGTCGAGAAAATACCAGTCACAATGTACAAAGCATGAATGAGAATGGTGTATGTTGTAATTTATATAACTATATGTATTATACCACATGTGTAGATACCATATAATTACGTTTAAATACAGTTTGAAAAGTGTGTTGTGGTTATATCTTATGTATGTGTCACTTGTATTCACATATCAACATATAATTATACATTTTTCCATACTTGTATATGATTCCTCTAGATATTTTGCACAGTGGCAGTACTGTATGTCCTTGGAGTTGTTATCTACCCTTATGAAGCACTACATTAAATATTGATATTCAGCCCCAGTCACATCCCTACCTGGAATGAGTCCAGCCAGGGGCTGGTTGTCCTCGTCTCCATCCCTGTAGGCCTGCCACCAGTTGGGGTCGTCCTGGCTGATAACATGGAGGATGTCTCCCTTCTGGAAGGACAGGCCCAGCTCCCGACACGGCACGAAGGGGTCATCAGAGGGGTCGTAGTCAAAGTAAGCTCGTGCGTGCATCTGAGGGCAGGGTTAACAATGTCAAGGTTGGTGTTACATGCATGCAGACAGGCGGTCTCATGCACGCACATCATTAGAGACTTACCACAGTCTGTCTGTGTGGGGCAGGTTTAATCTGAGAGCTCGGGATGAGGAGGAAGGTCAGAGTGCCATGCATTTGTTGCTGATGGAAAAGATGAGATACAATGAATTAAACATGACGGGGAATGCATTTCCATAAAAGAATATTTGTTACTGACTATATTTGCAGAGGGGCTCAAACTTTTAGCACTTTTTTTATTGCTTTGCAGATTGATGCGCTGCATATTTTGATTCTGTATATTTCAAGAGAGAGCATCTATTCAGAAACAACTGGTCAGGTGTGTTTGAATTTAGCACAGGAAAAAGAAATGTAGTCAGCAGTAAAGTTGTTCATTCTGTCTAGATTATAATCAATGAATAAGGAAAATGAATGTATATGTAATTACAGATTTGCTGCTAAGTGTCTTTGATGCAAAACCTCAAACATTTTTCTGTCCACAACTTCAAAAGACTATTGATTCATAGGATTTTGTTGTTGAGTATGTGTGTCACTTGGGTATGAAAGAAGAAAATACAACAACAACAACAACTTCAGGCACCTGAAGAAATTTCTGAGGCTGAACATGTTTGTCAGGCTAATCGTGCACTAATCTATAAGTGGATAAAGCTGGGGTACTGGAAGTTTCTGGCCACCAGCTGAAAAACCTCTGGTTGTCCTCACCAGTAAGTCGTGGACTTCATTGACGTGTTTCCCACGTATAGGAATCCCGTTGATCTCCAGGATCTCGTCACCCTCACTGAGGAGGCCGCTCCGCTCTGCTGCTCCGCCTTTGACCACACGACTCACCACCACACTGTCCATGTCATTACGGACTGTCGCACCCTGATGGCCACACACACGCACAAAGTTCACACTATGTGTAACTGTATTCATCTTCAATGTATGGATGTGTGAGACTCATGCTGACATACTGGTATTTTAGGTACACTAACACTGATTCTCTATCCCTGGTCTTACACACAATACATAACAGCTTGCACAGTAACACAATAGTCAGTGATGCTGAACACCCATACACATCTCAGTGTATAATTTATCCTTATGTTGTGTGTTGTGTATTTTTTAATTTTATATTGTACTGTAATTATATCCAAGTGTCCTTGTCTCTCATGCTTTGCCCTCTGTTAAGTTGATTTACAGCATTCACTGCTCAGTTATTAAAAATAAACCAGATGAAATGGCTGAGAGACTGTGGGAAAATGTAAAACAAACATATACAAACAGAGAGTTCAAGTAGCTTTAAAAGAGTAATGATAGTGTCTCACCAGTGGGGTGTCACGGGCCTTCTCTAGCCGCACCAGTTTAACTGTCTCTCCGTGGTACTGGGTGACACTTTCCTCGGCCATTTCCTGCCCCGCCACACTGTCATGGGCCTGCATCAGTGCCTGCCACATGAAACAAACACAGAGACGCACGTAGAAACAGACAGTACGCACATATAGAAATTTTACAGACACATGAAAGACGAAAAGAAACACAAGACAGACAGAAATAATGGAGAGGGCAGCGTGAGGTAAAGGAACTAATCCAGCACAATTTGAGTCAAACGGTGAAAGAGAAGCGATAACAAACAAGTTTCCAAAACCTCCCTTTCCCTTGGACATACACCTGCTACCAGAGACCTATCTAGCACCCGTCCTTTTTAACGAGAGCAGTCAGCACAGCCACCTCGAAGCCAGGAATAATACAGAGATTGCTCCTTCACTTCATTTAATGTGACAAGTGGTGCGTACCCCACAATTAATAACCGTCCGTCCAAATTAGTTTCTCTGTGCGGCAGCAGAGGGGACCTGAGAGACCGGAGGCCAGGCTAAGCTTTGGCGTGCACGCAATCCGTCTTAATCTCCCCGTGCATTTAGGAGTCAGGATCCAGCGCCATCAATCATCAAACACCTTTGGCTTCCCTGCTCGTGAGGATAACGTGTCCCAGAAAGTTGGTGAAAGGGTTGGACGGGAGGGGGCACCCGCTCCTCTCACACATGTACCTGTCTCCATGAGTTTTTGGGTATGAGGCTGTTTTACCCGTGCGCTCCACAGGCTGACTCATGTGATCCTCTGGCTCCCCGCAGAGAAACCAACATAATGTGTTCCACTTTGTGTGCCACGAGGCGGGCTCACATCACAGCACGCCGCCCCCCTGCTGGCTACGTGGTTCTGACTCAGTGGAGGGGTTAACAGGCCGGTCGGAGAACTGGTAGTTCACATGGTCACATGGGTCAAACATCAGACCGCCGGCGGTCCCTTGTCAGAACCTTCAACCGTAAAATCACAACAGAGTCATCCACCTAAGGTCTTTTCTCACCTTACTGCCTTGCTAATGGACGATGACAGTCTGATAATGTGTCTAAATTTTTTTTTTTTTTTTACACAAGCCTAAACTGACAAATGCAGCGCATCAACAGAGGAAGCCACTTCAGAGTGATGCACCTTAAATAACCGTTTGATTCTTTTGATGTAGCCATACAAAATGCTCAACAGATGTCCCGTTAAAATGACAGATAAGATAATCACAGATCAGATAATCAGAATCAAATAAATGTGTAAGAGGCTTCACTATATGAGTCCTTGCACAGCTGTGGAAGTGGCCTCCCTGTGATGTCTGGTCATTTCCGTGCAGATAGTGTGTGTGGTGTGCCTTAGAAAGAAAGAAGATCTTAATTGTCCAGCTCATGAGTTGTGCCAACAGCAGCCTTAGTAAGATCATTACTTAACAGGTTACTGCCACATTGAACCTGCTTAAACTGCAAACAAGGGCACGTCCCTCAAGTGGACAGAGATATAGGATGTGTCCATTTCCAGCAGGGCTGCCCTTTCACCAGCCTGACAATACAGATTAGTATTCTGGATAAAAGTGCCTGCAAAAATGATTTAATGTAAGTGTAGTTCCAAGACAGATATTTTACCTCTTGTGTGAATGATTCATAACATAAATGTTAAATCCTTCCCATTCACTGGAATAGGAAAAGGTCTCAGACTGAAACCGTGATAAATTAGATCATTTTTGGATCACACATAAACCATATATATTTTATAATTTGTCTGACATCATCATTTATCCACTGGAGGAGGAGGCACTTTGCCTCCCATAAACATAAATCTGACTAATGCCATTATAAATATGGCCGTTATTAGTCTAAACTGCTGTACGTCAGTGTTGAGGAATTATAAACTACACAGCTGCAGGCTGGGCTCAACACAAACAAGTCAGATCTCTTTCACTGACTTTTTTGAAATGAATTCAAAGGAAATTGACGAGCGCTCTGCTGCAAAGAACGTGCAAATCATGCTTTTTCATTACCAAGAGAGCTGACCCACATTACAACCTCATTTACATAATAACCTTTCTTGAGACCAACTCCATTAATCTTTGGAGCAAAAATAAGAGATGACCTTGAACATTTTGACTTTTGCAAACCCTAAAATAATAACCAATGATAAAATTAATGTGTCATGAAGTAATTAATTTATAAAAACAAGCATCTGGTGTCCTTGAGCAAAATAGTAAATTCCTGCAATCTCAAGGCTAACTATGACTTGTTTCATGAAATCACTGATTTCTGTATCTCCCATTCTTTCCTGATATGGTGTACAGTGTAAATGTAAATAAGATGACAACAAGGTGGCAACGTGAAACTGCCCTTCATTTGTCTTAGACCTGGTGAGCACATAAGTCCTACAGTACAGACTATTGGATGGACCTCTGCCTTCCTAGTGGAGGCTGCAGGGGAAACAATTACCCCATAGGAGTGACTATTCCCTCAAGTCAATTATGAGCATATTAACTAAATAAATGACTTTGCTCTGCAGGACTGCTGAGCCTAACTGGTGTTAGATTATTATCATATTGTGAGTCAAGGGGAGATATGATGAGTCACGACTGATGAGCTGATCTCTGACCTGTAGATGAGGATTTGTGAGCAGAGCCCTGAGCTCCAAGCCCTCCTTCTGATGGCTGGACTGGAGAATCTTCTGTACCTGCACAGAGACACACACAAGGTGAGGTAAACTGTATAACTGCTACAAACAGCATAGACAGGACCGAGGTACGAAAGAGGAAATAAAGAATTATTTGCAATTAAAGTATGTGACATGTAACAATTTCATTTTCTAAAAAAAACTACAATAAAAAAATCCAGTCTCTAGTCGAATTTCTCTTAAACTGTTGAAACTTAGTATGATGTAATGTTCAGTAGGTTCTAATACCAAATCTGCAGTACTGACAACCTTAATAGCAGAATACTCTACGGATACATTTGATATCTCAAACACAAAATATACTAAATATTCATGAGGGGTTTTCATGATTGTGTGCCTCACTTTCTGATTGTATAATATAATCTCCAATTTGTAAAACTGTAGAAATGTGCGCGCGCGCACACACACGCACACACACAGCACAGTCACAAGTGCTTCATATTTACTCTGCTGTAAAGTAACATCTTAAAGGAGACATATTATGCCCGGCTGGTGCTGGTTTCAGTGCCTGTCCTTTAAAACGCAAATGAACCACACCCCACTCCTTCTATTGGTTAGAGTGCCTTCAAAAAGTGATATTGCGATAATATGTCCCCTTTAAGTGTTGGCTGTTATATATATATATATAAACCTAAAACAAAATTCACCATGTGAATTATTTTCATTGTGTGTTTGCAACTTGTAATCAACTTGGAAAGCACCTGCCTGCACTACATCCCACAACACTACACTTCTCTTCCATGACTTCTCACACTTTCCACTTAGCTCCTGTTGTATCCCAGTGTTTCTTTTCTCTTTTCTGTTGCATGTTTCCATTTTAATAATTTGGCTCTTGTGCTGTCATTTGGTGGGAAATGCTCTTGTTTGTGTCTTGGACTGTTTGCTGAACAGTGACATTTGACATGTTGGTGCTCTGTTGCTCTGTCTTCCTGCCTCTTCCTCTTTGTCTCCTGTTCAGAGCTTAGTTCATCCATTACACTAATCGAAGCTCTCGCTAACAAGGTGACGCACTTTCCCCTCCCCCTGAGCAGTGCAGCGTCTCAGCCCACTCTGCTGTAAGCCTCAGGAGTTTCTTTTTCTGGCCGACCAGATCCTTCCTGCGGTGAAGCAGCACCACTCAGCAAGCACCGAGGGCTGCTGGGAGATTAGTTTACCCACTAGCCAATCTGAGTGCCACACAGCACAGCCACTTAGTTCAGGCACACTGTGGCTCAAACTCTTACACGCTGTTAAGCACCTCAGGAGCTGGGTCCACACACTGATTTACAGTATGCAGTAAGACAACGTGTTGCGTGTGTGTGTAAGGTAAAACAGATCATCTCACCCGTTGCTCTAACGTTCAAACCTTTGCTGTCAAGACTGGAATAACAATTGTGCTGCTTGGTGCCCTTTGGATGAACTCTACACAGCTCATAGCAGCCTGTTTTGTCAAAACAAGGTTGACTCTTACACATCTAGCCATCAGCTGAAAATCACACTGCACCAGTATGACTGCGCTGAAAGCCTGTATTACATTCTCTCATGTTGCACCTATCAAAAGTTGACACTAATCCTAATGAAGTGCCTATTGTGGGTGTAGCTTGTCAAAGATGTATGGAGCATCTACCTAATTCACAGAAAACCATATCAAAATTTATGTCTTTTGACACGGACTGGGCTCCGTGTGACAGGCTGTATTTGAGTTTCTCAGCTTGTGGAGGCTCGGCTCTGCAGGGATACAAGTCAATTACTGTCGCTTTGCTTCGGTAGAGACCGACTCACTGGTGTTTTGTCAACGAGGAAGTCAGGTGTGGCAGAATCCACACCTCTCAATCCTGAATACTGAAGCGGTTTCTTGAGCTCTGTCACTCTCTGCACCGAGGCTCAGGACACAGCAATGTCAACTTATTTAAAGAAGATATAGCAAATGGTGGACACATGAATTTGTTGTATTTTATATATTTGCAGAGCAGTACAATACCAAACCTCATGTTTACATTTTGTTTCATTCCTTCCTCCTGTTCCTTTCTCATCTTGTCATTTTCACTTTTTTCCCACATCTCACTCAATTTTCACGCATGGTTTATATCCCCCAAATCCCTCATTTTTGTTTTCACTCACCTAGTTAACCACAAGACAATTTACATTTTATAATTATTCAGACTGGCATGGCTGTGTGTTGGGCAGCTCTGTTGAATTAATCATCGCCACCAGCAGAGATTTTTCATGCTTCATTGAGTTTGCTCAGTTACTTTAGTCATAGAGGTGCTTGTCTCTAAATATAAGCTTGACGGCGTCCAAACCACAAATTGGCGAGTACAATCGAAGCGCTTTTTACGCATAAACTGCCACTGCTAGTCTCATGAGGGGCAGGGTAGGCTTTGCAGCCTTGGTAAAAATGTCTGAAATATTAAAGTGAGTTATTCATTATTCTCAGAAACAGTCAGCCTGTTCTCCTAGACTGGAGCTGTGGACACAGAAACCACTCGCATTTACAAAACTATAAGCCCCAGCAGTGTAAACAAGTTAACAAATACCAGTGCAATGGCAACAAAGTAACCACTGACCCTTATGCAAATGGTTATTACTTTTCCTCATCCATGCTGCAACGAAGTCAAAGTGTTTCCACATAGTTTTTGTTTTCACATCTATCAAGTTGCTTCAAAATAAAACCAGTATGCGTACCTCCTGGCAGAGATCTTGTGCTTGTGCTGTGAGGGGAGAGTTTGGCCGCACTCTGCTCATCTGCTGGGAAACAGCACTGTAGATGGTGTAGGCATTCCTGAAGTCCTCCTTGGCCAGGAGCTGCATTATGAGCTCCACATCCTGCTGGCTCTGTGCATCAGTCAGGCAGTGCTGCAAACTCTTCAGAGCCTGCAGCAACTCCTCCAGCTCTGAGAGAGAGACACAGACAGTGAGGGGTGCATTGCATCTGAATGCACTGATGCTCAGCAGCCAAATCTTCGTTGTCGTATACTTGTATATCGAAGACTTCCACCTACACGTTCTACCTGCTTTAGTCCGATTAATCCCAGACTGTCATCGAAGACTAATCTCATATAATACAAGTCCAAGGTCTGCAAATGTAGTCTGCAGATCTCCATAAGGTACGAATTCTCTGTTGTTATCATTACAACCATCAATATTTCTCAAGTGTGCGATCCAAAGGTCTGAGACCACTTTTTCATTTACCTGAATGAGGACTGGATTTAGGCTCTTGAGTCACTCAGATTTTGCTCCACTGCTTTCAGATGATAATCCTGCTGCTAAGCCACAGGCCTCATGTAAATACTGTATATCTCTCTGCTAAACTGTCAGAACTGAAGAAGATGAGAGGTGAAACCTCTACAACTAAGTCCAGCTGCCTTCAATTGAACTTTTTCCTGTGCTCAACATAGCTCCAGAAATATCTATGTACACCTGCATGTCAGTTCTGTGGTTTCTGGATCATGAATATGACAATATTGATTTAATTTTACAGAAGTCACAGAGAAATATATGTTTACCCATTCTTTTGATAACACAGCTGAGTGAAGTCCGACCCGTGTTTTGACAAAGGCTCATACAGGGAAAATGGCTGCTTGTGTTCACTCCACAGCTATGGCAAATCATCTCAAGGCTCTCTCAAGTCAGAAAACTGCAGAAGCATCTCACACTGATCAATAAGTTTGAGTCTTTATTTAACTTATTTGTGACGTGGCAACACGTCACAAACTAATGGTGCCTGAAATCGTTTTTAAACTAAATTGTGTAGACAAAATCTTCACATTTTCATCCACAGTGGTCCATCTTATGCACTGTGAATGCAATGTTAGCATAGTAGTTTTTCTGTGTCCCATTAATGGCCTCTGTGTTCCTCAGTCCAGACACTAATCCGTAAAAAATGCTAGACAACCCCAATAACACCTCACCCTCCTCCACTGCTGCCCTCTGCTCTGCCCCCTCAGTAGTCTTTGTTTTAACTCCTTTTGTCCTCACCAAATTTTGTACAACCTCACAATTCCCCATTCTTCTCTGCTATCTGCATTTCTCCTCTCCTTTGTAACCTCCTTTCCTCTTTTATCTTTCTTTCTACCCTCTTTGACCTCGT
>OMNW01009983.1:0-15466 GCA_900303245.1 Selene dorsalis | reverse complement strand
AAAGATAGAAAAAAAAAAAAAAAAAAGCCAGGCAAAAAAATAAGCTGTCTGCATCTGTCCAGTTCCAGCTATTTCATTTTGTACGAATGCGGCCACCTCCTCTAAGTTTGTGTGGTTTATCCTCCTGAACAAACAAAGTTTCTGTCACAGTCTCTTCAGCGTCCTTATACTTATGACCACACTGTGTTTATGTGCTAAAAGAGAGAGAAGTTCCTTATTACTGAAGCCGATTCTGAAGTACAGCTTAATCAAGGCATTTGTAGAGGCAGCCATGGCCATCGACTATAGTGGTTTGATATTTTCTCAATTTATTTACTTTTATGCCTGGCCCTTTTATTCTTGTGCCGGATTTTTTTCTTTTTTTTGCCTCGCTTTTTTCTTTTTTTTGGCTGGCCCTAATACTCCTTCGTATTAACTAAAACTAAAACTAGCAGTGAAAAAATAATTCAGTAAACTGAAATAAAAATAAAAATGACCATTTTTACAAAAATTAAAACTAAATAAAAACTGCAATGAACAATACAAAGCTGACTAAAACTAAACTGAATTGCAGATAAAATTAGTTAAGTTTTCATTTTCATAGAAATGGTTGCAGGAAGAAAATGCCACAGCTCAGCATGGGACAGTATGGTGATGAGGACTGATGGGAACATTTGTGGGATGTAATCAAAAGGGAAAAATCGCACAAAATTGAAAATTAATTTTGGGAGCTCTCAGAGAGAAGTTTCTACAAATAAAAACTAAAGTAGTCAAGTCCCGAAAATAACAACTGAACTAAAACCAAACTGAAGCACAAAAAGCAAACTGAAAAACTAAATAAAAATAGAAATTAATGAAAAATTTTAAACTATAATAACCTTGACACACACACATACCATTTCTGTGCTAGACTAGATATGTAAACTGCAGAGAGTAATGATCCCAGGTTACTCTGAAACAGAACTCTTTGTGTATGAACAGACACATCCACCGGCTAGTTGTTTTTCCCCTCTTGTGCTTTAAGTATTACCACTCCTGCCACGACAAAAAGACCAAACACAGCCAAAACGATCTACGTAGCCCACCGCTGCACACGGATTTAATGTACCATAGTTTAGGCTACAATACGAGGGCCCTGTACGATAACTTAATTTTCAGCCTCTGGCAACAATGGTGTGAATGAATAACGATTTGTGACTGACAAAAATGACAGAACCCCAGTGATAACCTCGTCCTACGATCACAGTCAATAGATTTACATCCTATTATGATAAGTTTTTATAGGGACTTCAGTTATAAACATGATTAACCACTGCAGTGTCTAATCATGACGCCTGGGTGAAGTTGACCCTCTACGTTATTTGGTTTAGGAGATGGACTCATTCTGGCCTAATTGACAAGACTACAAACCCCCATTCCTCCAATCATATGTATTCTCTTCTGTACTCTCTGTACTGAGACACTTTTCCATCGCTAATCTAAACAGTTTTAATTCTAATCATATTGTTGTATTTTTCTATTCTATTTTTTTCCACATGTACCTACCAACTTGCTTTTTTTTTTTTTTTTTTACATTTTCTCTGTTTTGCACCAAACAAATTCCATGTAAGTGAAAATCTGTATGTAACAATCCTGATTCTGATTTAGTTCTCTCTCTCCTCCTCCTCCTTCTCCTTCTTGCCCTCCTCATGTTGCTCTTCCTCTCTCTTACCTCAGCTCACACTCTTCTCCACGTTTGTACTCGTCCTCCCGCTGTGTCTGGACACAACAGCATCTTGCTGCTCCAGCTGGGAGACGCTGCCTGTCTTCATCTGCTGATCCTGTCATTTAAAAACCAGTAACAACAACAAGTCAGTTTCTACTGTGTGCCCCGTGTTTAATCCAAAAGTAAATAAAAAGATATAATAAAGAGATAAGAAGGAATATCCATGGCTAAGAGGCCTGGCACCCTGAAATTAAAACTTAATGCAGAATAAAAAAAATATACTATGCACATAAATATACACACTATACCTGAATACATGTAAATTGGAATTAAATATAATTTTGATGGCGCAGGGGACTGACCACAATGCATCAAACACATGTTAGTTAATGATTAAGGAAAAGACGGTGCATCTGCTTCATATTACAAACAATACAAACTATAAAGCATAAAAGTAGAAAGAATGATCGGAGGATAAAAGGTCAACAGCGGTGGGAACAGTAACAGTGGATGAGTTTGACTTTGATGATCAATCACGATAATAATCATGGTATATATCTGACAGAGGAGTGTTGACTGGTTGTCTGTAGATATGACGTTCATTTGTTGAGCTTCTCCTCCATCGCTGTCTTGACGTGCTTAGCTCCGCCTCGGCTAATTAAGCACGTACAGAGGCCAACAGGCGCGTGAGTGCTCCCGAGACGGCAAACGTACTGTCTGTCCCTGTTAGCATCATTAGTTAGTCTTGCTCAGAAGTTTAAACAACAACCAGTTCATTTCCGGGCTAATTAGCCAGCGAATGAGCTAAGCTAACAACAACAACAACACAGAATTCACTTACCTGGAAGAAACAGGAGCTCAAGCCTTCTCACATCCCACAGGACAAACACGGCTCAGGGCTAGCCTGCCTTCAGCGGAGCGTGAAGAGGTAACTTCCATAAACAGTCTGATGAAGGAGGGTATTATCTGACCAGGACAAACTTGGCAATTTTGATTTGGTCCAGACCGAAACTGGTTTTGTACCAGGCTCTTAACATGTTCATCTCCTGCTGTGAAGTTGGACAATTTTTTCATGGCACTTTACGACACCTGACTCACTTGCACGCTCTAGTGGTCAGGAGAGGAATTGCAGCTTTACGCCTCTTCAGGTTTTGTTGTCAGTTTTATTGTGCTGTTTATTTCATTCTGTTAATGAACCTGCCTTGGCAACATATTTTATGGTTTAAACACCAGACTGATAACCCATCACTCTTAATTAAATATTCTTGTTTTTTAACGAAGGAAATGTGTAGTAATTTCAGACAATAAAGCAGCACATAAAAGCAGAAGTACAACAGGCAACCCTGAAATAATGGAAAAAAGAGAGACACATGAATACACAAATATTTACTTACTTAGTCACAATTTGTTTTGTTTTGTTTTTTAATAAACCGAGTCACATGATTAGAGAATTCAGTTCTACGGCAAAGGGTGAAGTTGTGTAGTGTTGACGTGTCGGTGGTCAGCAGAGGCTCTGACCTGCTGCTTCCTCAGTAAGACTTCACTTTATCCTCTGCTGCCACCTGTTTGTCACACCCTCACCTTAAAAGGGAGGGCTGGGAAACTCAGCTCTGTCTGATTTTTATTGAGTCATGTTGAAAATAGACGAAGAGCAGAGGAGCTCTGTGTTCTTTGTCTATAAATTGATTAGTTCCTGAGTTTGAGCAGTTTGCAGTTGATGAAATGCAACAACTGAAAAAGTGGGACTGACAAGATCACTGGAAGTTAGGGTTAAAAGAGACGTTTTAGAATTATGTCATCTGGTATACAAGTTGCAAGAAATGTTTTGTAACTGTAAGACAGCAGAAGGGTGACATCTGCTGGCCAGTTGATGGTATTACACTGACATGGACCTATCCTCATGATGGATAGGTAACTTAATGAGGTTTATCCCCCCCCTGGCATTTTTAGATTTTACCTAAAGTCTGAGTGAAGGTTGACATCTGATTTTTGATTGACTGATTATGATTTGTCCGACTGTCTCGAGTTGGATCCTTTGTTTCCCTGCTGGTGTTTCCGGCTGCCCTTGAATTTGTCTCGGATGTTCTCCCTGGTCATGTGTAGTCAAGATGTTTCAGGTCCTCAGATTGCCACAGTCAGTGCTCTCCACTGAAATGGTAGAATGTGAAATCTATGAAACTGCTGTAAAGGCTTTAACTTCTAAACCTTTTAACCTCTTATTTAACATCTGACTGGAAGGCCATCTGGGCTGCCTTTAATGCACCTATAGCTTCTGATGTCTCTCCTCCATTTAGTTGTTTATGCAGGGTTTTCTTCATTTCCCCTGGAATCTTTGGAAATATGATTTTGTCTAAAGATTCAGCTTGGATATCAACATTGACAGCATGTTCAGATCTTTTGTGAAAAAAAAATCCATTGGAGCAACTCAATTGTTTGTTTGCATCTTTAATTCTAGCAATTACCCTTTCTGTAATAAAGCATTCCCCCCTTGATCATAATAGATTGTTTAAGTTCCATTTAGTTTGCAACAGCCTTCTCATATGACATGTAACATCCTTGACTCCCTCAGCTGAGGAGAAATGAAACCTTAATTGTCATATCTAAGTAGAAAACCCAAGATGTTTTGTGCAGCTGGTCCTTGTTGTTTGAAAAACCCTTTAGACTTTTCTGACTAAACATGAAGGCAGTTAACTGTGCATCGACTCACTGACAGATGACTGAACTGAACTGTGTGCTGCCTCAACACTGGATTACACTGTGAGGCCAAGTGTGTGTATGTGTGAGCGAGAGAGAGAGAGAGAGAGAGAGTGCAGAGCTGGCAAAATGTGACTGTTTTTCCTGGAAGTCAGCAGCAGTGTGTGGGAGGAGCTGGATGGTTCTTTCTTCCATTGACACACTTTGAGAGCACAACAACTCCTGCTTTTACCTTTAACTTTCACCATCATTAAAGAAACATCACATACTCTAAACTTAGAAGTCGCGCAAGTGTTGTGTCAGAAACTCTGAACTCTCGGCTGTTTAGGTTTAGGTCTGTTGAATGTGTATTTGGGCACTGCCGGAGTAAATAAACAGATTCCCCATAGTGTGGAGCCTGACATGCTTCACGGGGCATTGCAGTGACTGTTATGGTTCTGTAGTGAAACCTGGAGGATCAAAGTGAACGGAGGCGGAGGAGGGACCCTGTTTGTGCATTGTGGGGGCGTAAAGCTGGAGCCAGGCAGTCCAGAAGGACAAATACACACCCACTCTTTCCCCTGGACGTATGTGCAAAGCGCCATGAAGGCCATGTTGAAATCCTGAGTCTCACTGCTGTCAGATGTCAGTTTAGCTAAGTTTTGTTTAACTGATTTATTTTCAATTTTCCGTAACTAGTTAATCCAAGTTTAGTATAGAAACCAATGATTACCAGTCAAACTGATGAAACACAAGCACTTAGATTTATTTAAATTTATACATAACTTTGCTGCTTTTGTCTTATGACAGTGGACTTTCTGGGTCATTACTATAAGGCAACTCATCAAATGTGTGCCATTATATACACATATTTTCATGGCTTGACTGTGTGTACAAATTTAATCCAGCTTTATACCTACTTATCAATTTAGGATTGGTCTACACAAAGAATTACAGTGGCTGAGATACAGAGGAGACCTTTTTGTCTTCCATAACTTGACATCAGTGTGTTTGTTTTCCAGAGTGAAGTGGGCATTTGAGTAACAAAAAGACAGTGTGTTCCTTTAAGTGATTGGACTGAGTGCGGTTTGGCTCAAGACAGTTTATTGAGTCATCATATTTGACCCACAACTGGAGGTTGAGTCAGTGAAGGGATTCTGTAGTTGCTAGTTCTTCGATATGGCTTCACAGTTAGATATATAGATTAGTGAAACCAAAGCAGTGGCTCGCTCGCACTGGTCAAACAAACAGCCTGTCTCTTTATTTTTACATTGTGTAGTGACCACAGACTCAGCCATGATCCATCCAGGGTGGATTATTAACCAGTCAACAGGGGGGCGGCAGTGGTTGAGTCCAGGCACTACGTGGTCCAGCCTAGAGAAGACTGGCCATATCTGTCTTTACTCTTATTATATTCATCTCCTCTTTTAATCCCCTTTGTTCCTCAACGCCTGTCACCTCATCAGTCCCAGGTCAGGTGAGTTTGGACCATCTTTGATTTCACCGAAACCCTACTCAACTATGTTCTGAGTCTCTGCAGAGGAAATGTGCTGGCATTCTTTTGCAGCACTGCTAAAATGATCTGTAATTTACACAGTTGCAATCAATCATAGAGAAGGTTTTAGAGCTGCACTCAGACATCGATGATGCAATTGGTTCAATTCATAGACATACCTTGAATATATCTGTATATGTGAGTTTGGCGCTTATCTAGCGTATACAGTGGTGGTTCATGTAGTTCAGTGAATTGTGTGCTCTGTGTATTCAGTGTATTACAGCTCAGCCAAAAAAAGGTTCTGAAACAGTAACCTTTAGTCTCCTGGTAAACACAGCAGCCATATCTGAAACCTCAAGTGACTCTAAAGCCACTGAACCACCATTACAAAGAAAATATCTGAATATACAGCATTTAATCATCGGTAGTTCAGAGCAGTATTAAACACTTTGATACAGACCAAAATATTTTGACCACGATTGGATGGATATTCAGTATAGACATTCCTGACCCCTAGAGGAGGACTCCTACTAACTGGTGATCCATTGGCTTTTCCTCCAGTAGTACCATCCTTAAAGTTCATGACAGGAAACCTCCTTTGAGATTAATGCCAGCATGCCAAAAATGCAAGTCTGGTCTAGTGTTCACGTATGTTGCACTGTTGGATTAAATATGGGTGATTCAATCCCCAAACATGCCATTTGGAAAATCTAAGTGTGGTTGTCATCATGGAGGACTTGAAAAAGAAAGATTTTTAGTTTATATTTGGGCATATATCGCCTGAGCTGAACCAGAGGCCTCAGGTGCAACCAACAAAATTCTTTGCAGGGTGAAGGTAACAGAAATTTGATTCAGATTAGGCTTCAAATTTGTACTTTGGTTACTGGTTCCATCATCAGCCATGTGGCATCAAAGATCCTTGAAGCTCAATCTTATCTTATTCATTAGCCCAGCCTCCATGCTACGAAAGTGTTGTCCTCATGGCCAGTGATGTTTCTCTGTTTTTCAGGCTGGTTGTTTGGAAATGAAGCTGCGTCCTCTTCTTTTCTTATTTTGTCTCTGCCACCTGGGACTTACTGTAAGAAGAACCTCAGTCTACTAAACTAAGCTCTTCAGCACTAAATGGAAATTCTTCATCTGGTCATTCTCTTTGACGTATCCGTATTCTCAAGAAACTGAACCCTGACTATTCCTCTGTTTTCAGGAGGAGCCCACTCCAGTAGCTCCTGATGTTTCTGACCCTGTAGATAAAGAGGAGGACACAGATGACTTGGTTCGGAGCTGTAGCGGAGGGCAGGTTTTCAGCCGTGAGGAACACCAGGCGATTGGGGGTGCCATAGAACGACTGGGTTTACAGCTCCTGCAAAATCTTCCTATTGGTCCACAGCAGCCAAATGTCATCTTATCACCACTCAGTGTGGCCTTTGCCCTTGCTCAGCTCACCTTAGGTAAGTCAGTTCCTAATGTGCTCATGTTGGTAGTGCTTGAGAAATTGTTGGGGATCACTAAAGTAATTAAGAGTTGTCCTTTCGTAACCATGAACGTGTCTACCAAATTTCATCACAATCCATTCATTTTTAAAAACATTACCGTACAGACAAAGTAGTTGACCAACTGACATTTTTTCTTACAGGTGCTCGCAACGAGACAGAGAGGCTTCTTCTGAAGACCCTCCATGCCCAAAATTTACCATGTTACCATCATATACTGGGAAGCCTTGTACCTCATTTCAGTAAGACATCATTGGATGTGGCAACACGGATGTACCTGAGACCAGGTGTGTGGTGATGAGTCTTGAACTGGTGATGGCTTTTGAGAGGTTTGGAGTAAATTTCGTTTTAATCAGCTTGGTGATTTTCTCCCTCTTCTTCTACTCAGGATTTGAAGTGAAGGTTTCTTTTGTTGAGGACTCCCTGGCCAGGTACCACCTACAATCAAGTGCTGAATGCATAAGTAGATATTGAAGTTGACATTTTGAGTTTTAATGTCTCTGAGTGAATGTTACTGACAAACATTCATCACAGAGTTTGGACAAAACTATTTTTCCTCTGTGAGATTACAAAGACTGGGCACTACAGACCAGAACCAAAATGATAAACATATGTTGTAAAGGCTAAGGATGGGCAGGCGGTCCAACAAGCTGGTCTAAGACAGGCAGATAAGATAGAGGGATGCATTTATCATAGTTGATAAGCAGTAACAAACTACTGAGTGAAAAAGATCTTAGCCAGGCATCTCAAACCAATTCCACAAAGGGCTGGTGTGGCTGCAGGTTCTTGTTCCAACCAATCAAGAACACACAGTTTGACCAATCAACTGTCTGAAGACTGAGATCAGTTGATTAACTGAGTCAGGTCTGGTGTTCTGTTGCTTGGTTGGAACAAAAACCTGCAGCCACATGGCCTTTGTGGAATAGTTTGAGATGCCTGCTGTTTAGACAGGGGGATTGATTTGCTAAATGGGCAACAGCTGTGGAGATTTTGGTGAGAAAGCTCTGTAGTGACACCTGCTGGTCATGTTGAAAAAGACACGATCTGAAAAGAGAACAGGCAGTAAGAATGGTGGTGGCCAATGGAGAAAGGAGAAGCTATGATGACAATGTGAGACAATGTATTTTTTAAGATATTATCATATTAGTGTTTTTCTTGGATCTATACCACATGACAGGTTCTGTCTTTTTTGCTGTCAACAGTTTATACAGTGGATATAGAAGGTATTCAGACCCCCTTCAATTTTTCATCATTTGTTATGTTGCAGCTTTATGTTAAAATCAGTAAAACTATTCTTTTCCTCAATGTGTGGAGATGGGAGAAAGGCTGCATAGCCTTACTCACAGCCTTTAGGTGGTTGTTGCAAACTCTATGCAGCCTTTCATGTGTCTAGCACTGAGGAGAGGCTTTGGTCAGGCCACTCTGCCATATTGCCCAGATTGGTGGAAGGCTGCAGCAACGGTTGACCTTCTGAAACTTACTCCCACCTCCTCACTGGATCTCTGGAGCTCAGCCAGAGTGATCTTTGGGTTCTTGGTTACCTCTCTACTGTCGCAAACTGTTCAGTTTGGCATGTAAGAATGATGGAGGCCACTTTTCTCTTAGAAACAATAAGTGCAGCAGAATTTTTTGTAGCCTTGCCCAGATCAGTGTCTGAGCTCTTGGGGCAGTTCCTTCGACCTCATGGATCTCATGTTGCTCTGATATGCAAACGAGCTGTAAGGCCTTATTTAGACAGGTGTGTGTCTTCCAAATCATGTCCAAACTATTTAACTCAACACAGCTGGTCTCAAACGAAGGTGTAGAACCATGTCAAAGACGGACAAAAGAAAGTGATGGCACCTGACTGATATTTCAGTTTTTCTTTTTTCATCCATTTGCAAAGATTTCTATAATTCTGGGTTTGTGCTGTCATGATGGAAATAAAGCTGCAACATAACAAATGGTGAAAAATTGAAGGGGGTCTGAATACCTTACATACCCACTGTATGTATCATGATTGCTACAGAAGTAAAGGGGTGTGTTTTTTTTCAGGTATCAATCACAACCTGTGCCGCTGGTCTCTGTGGAGGAGGTCAACCAGTGGGTGGAGAATGTCACCCATGGTCACATCCCCAACTTCCTGGAAAGTATCCCACATGATGTGGTACTTATGCTCATGAATGCAGTGTACTTCAAAGGTGATCCCTTCCACCAAAAGACATCACTGTATGTTTGTTTACATTCTAGGAATACCCAGAATTCAAAGGTGGTGATAATTAGGTCAGACTGGTTCTGTTACAAAAATGTGCAACAGTTGGCATCCTGTGTGGGATTTATGGGGTCATCTATCCCCAGGACTCCAGTGGTTGCTGAACATTCATTGTGTTGCCTTGTGTATTTAATGTGACTGAAGGACGGTTGACACAACTGAATTAGATTGCTTAGTCTTTGCAGGTATCAGCTAGAGCTGGTGTTTGTCCCAAGCTTTGGCTGATCAGTCACCCTCAATGTCTTTGTCCCCCCAAAAAAACAGCATTTTTTTTCCCTTAGGCCAGTTGGTACATTGAATCTATCCTTCAACAGGAAAGCAGGCCAGGTACCTAGTCCGATTCATCGTCCCTGTGGTAGAGCAGCTGCTCGATACCAAGATGTTCTTGAAACACTAACCCCTATTTGAGTGTTGGGGAGCAACGTCCCACGCTGTCTGAAACCAACACAATGAATTCCGTGCCTAGTTCCATAAAGCTAAAAGCACAGTCAAAGCTTACCAGGCATATGGGCTGGGTACAGGGGATAAAACCTTAGTCTCAAACTTGGGAACAATCTTTGTGGTTGCTACAAAGTTTTTCATTGCACTCTTGAGGGTATGGTGCAAGACAGAAGAATTATATCTTTGCTCTTTAATATAACCACACCAAACACTCCCCGGTGCAACGCTGTCTTCTCCATTAACACTGCAAACAGCAGACATCACCACCTTTGCTACACCATGAGCAGTCTAATGTTCATCCATTGAAGGGCTGCTTTAATTCTACAAATGCAAACTCAGAAGCAGGTGGTGCATGAATTCAACTTGTTCAAAACAATTTTTTCCTTTAAGTTACTCATGATTCCCTTGTGTTCGTCTTTATGTTCATCAGGTGAATGGCAAACGCGATTTGACCCCCAAGTGACCTCCAAGGGAGCGTTCTACTTGGACAGCCAGAACTCGGTGTCAGTGGACATGATGAAGTCTGCCCATCACCCTCTACGCCTGCTGGATGATCCAGAACTAGATGCACAGGTAACACTGACATTCTTGTACACATCATGAATATTTTTTGGTGGGGAAAAGAAAAAACATTTTGGGGGTTTTAGTTAACAAGTTAATGGGCATTCTGGATTTTGTCTTTTTGGACATCTTCATTCATATGAAGATCAAAGCGAGTCTTTTTCTCTTGTCCAGGTCGCCAGTTTTCCCTTCAAAGGAAACACCAGCTTCTTAATTGTCCTGCCCTTGCCAGGCAGGGAAAATGTGTCATCATTGCTTCCCAAACTGAACATCTCCGACCTATATAGACGTCTACCTCAGGAGACAACAATGCAGGTCAACTTACCGAAGGTGAAACTGCAGTACCGGCAGGAGCTCCAGGAGGCGCTGAGCAGCATGGGTGAGAGGATTTATCTTCTCTGAGTCACGGCGGATGTGTGCAAGAAACAATATAAATGATCCGGTGATGTCGCTTTCAAACAGCCCAGCACCACCATACATCAGTAACGTTGTGTAGTGTCACATGATCTGACCTGAGATCAGTGTGTTTGTGTCTGGGCTTCAGTGGTCAATCTCACCTCTGTCTTTGTTTCTCTCCATCAGGCCTCAGCTCTCTGTTCACAGGTCCCAACCTCTCTGGGATTTCCAACCATCCTCTGAAGGTGTCGAGCGTCCGCCATGCCAGCACTGTAGAACTCAGTGAGGAAGGCGTGGAGGCTTCCGCCACCACTGTTGTAACCTCCATGCGCTCTGTCTCCCTCTTCTCTGTCAACTCCCCATTTGTCTTTGCTCTCGTCGACGACGCCTCCTTGACTCCCCTCTTCATGGGCGTTGTCACAAACCCTGCCCCCGACAACAGCCCCATGCTAAATGACGATCCCCACGGCAACAGCACCATGAGCGACCAACCTGTTATGGACAGCGACAGAGACATAAACAGCAAACGAAGTAGGCAGACGGAGTCGGAAGAAGGCGGCAGTGGCAGTGTGAGGGCATGCAGCACCTCCGCTGGTGAGAAAGAGCAGCCGTGCAGCGTAAACGAACTTGAGGGAAATGGGCAGAAGAAAACACAGGAAGAAAAACCTAGCTCCAATCCAGATGACTCTGTTCCTGCCTGAAGAGCAACATCTTAGTCATTAAAGGAAGCATTTGACATTTTGAGAAAAAAATGTTTGTTGTCGCTGATTTGCGTAGCTGATCATAAGGACAGGTAACGAGTAACCTGGCTCAATCCAAAGGTAGCAAAGCTCACTTATTAACAAGTTATATCTCATTTTTAGTCTCTAAGCTAATTTCCCAAAAGGTCAAATGTTTCCTTTAAAGTAACATTCGGACAACCAACAGGATGCTGTCCCAGTCTCATGTTAAACAGCAGTGACCAGTTTCAGTTCAGTTTTATATGATGGACTTAACAATTTCAAATAGTAGAACCTCTGGTTTACTGATGTTGTACTATGAGCTTATCATCGGATGTAAAAAATAATATTAAAATACAGTGTTCAGTGACTGTGTCTCGGGTTTATGCTGATAAAAGAGCTGCATTGTTGACTCACTGAGGAAACCTGATATTCAGGTGGGGAAAATAAAGAGTGTGTTTGTGTTGTGGGAAAAAGAGTTACAGTAATTACTCTGGATTTGTTTTAGCTTCACTGGGAGAAGAAAATCCAGTTCTTCTCTGAAATTACAGTCCCTTTGCCTTGTGTCTTTAAATACATAAACCACTCAACTGTTTCTGCAGGAGTTCGCACACAAAACTGATATTGGTATATTTGCCCTTACCTGATTACAACCTGGTGGCAGAGCGCATATAGCAGACTATTATCACAGAGCTGTCATCCTGACTGGCCAGCAGCCTGTGGTTCTAGTGGAGGACTTGAACAGATGTGACATCACCACAGTGTTGCCAAATTGGGAGAAGTATGCGACATCCCCCCCCAAGGCTGTACAGGATCCTAGATCCCTGTTATGAAAATATACCTGGAGCATATATTTCTAAAGCACGCCCACCCTGTGGTCATTCAGACCACAATGCATAGAACCGACTGACTGGGATGTGTTTTCTGATCTGAACTTGCTAATTGATTCTCCTATCTGACCGTCTGCACTAATTCTGTCATTCCATCCAAGCAGGTTAGATTATACCCAAACAACAAGCCTTGGGTGACAAAAGAATTGAAAATAAAAAGAAGCAGGTATTTATGAGTGGAGACAGAGTTAGAGAAAGGGTTCAGACAGAAATCAAGGCTGGCTAAAATCCACTATAAGAACAAAGTGGGAGGAAAATTTGTAACAGGGAATGCCAGGGAGGCCTGGCAAGGGCTTGATACCAAGAGGGGCTGAGGCCTGCCCAAATCAAATGCCCTGATCCCACCACCTTTGCAGAGCAGCTGAACATATTCTACATATTCTGAAAAAAAAACACACCCCTTTACTTCTGTAGCAATCATGATACATACAGTGGGTATGTAAAGTATTCAGACCCCCTTCAATTTTATATTTAGACATGGATGAAGGAAACAGCAACCCAAACTTCTCCCAGGAGGAAGCTGATGTTTTGGTTCAAGAGGTCCAAGCTCACAGTGGTTGAATATATGGTAACACGAACAGACCTCCACAGGCTGATGAAGCAAAAGTAGTCTGGAAGGAAGTCGCTAATATTGTTAATCAGGTTTGTCCTGATACGCTGAGAATTGCTGCCCAGTGAAAAAAACACCCTTTTTCCATTAATAAAGACACTCACATTTAGAAACCTATATTTAAACCGCATGAACAGAACAGAACAGGGCAGCAATAATAAAATAAGGTGAATAAAATAAAAAATACGGGACATCCTGGATCTGTTTCTTTGCTCTTCTTCATTTTTGTAATGTATTTAATAGAAGTATCGTATCGGGACTCAGTATCAGCAGATACTCAAAATCAGATGACTTGGACTCGGACTTGGGGCAAAAAAACCTGATCCAGACATCCCTGATAAAAACCCCTGTGAAAAAAAACCAAATGACAATAACAAGGCAACTCTGAACTCACGGGGGAATAGTGCTGGAGATTCATAACAACATATTGATGAAATGAACCAGTTTCACAGCAGACGCCCCATCACTCCCATTATATGGATATACACAGATCTTGAATGGATCTAAATATCATCTGAAGAACTCCAAGTTACACCAAAGTTGTATTGGTGAGTAAATGAATGTATTTTATGCTAGAAACAAGGTCCAGGTTGCAAAAAACAGAACTTCTCCTTTAAATCAGAGGGAGGCCAGGTGCAGACTTGGAATGTAGTGCAAGATGAAAAGTGGCAAAGGCTTCCTCTCTTTTCTGTGTTTCTTCTTCCTTTGGTTCATCAAATGAAAAAAGATCGGCGAAGCTCACACAACAGGTAACACCACCGCTGTAGCCGGTATTTTCAAACCTGAATGAAAACCCACTACAGGTTGTGGTTCCTACATTGTCACTACACTAGTAGGTGAACACGTCGGCTGTGCTAAGTGGTGTCCCATTTCATAGGGTAAGATCTCTACTACTAACACTTCTCACTTCATTGTCAAGGGGAACCTCCCTTTGGAGGCCACTGGAAACCAAGGGAGGAGAAATGCGACTCGGCCTAAGGAGCTGAACTGCTACAACATCTGGTGATGCTGCTCACACACTTTTACAACCACTGGAAATAAAAGGGCAGGAGGTGGAGGAGGTGAAGGCCTTCAGGTTCCTGGGCATTGAGATGGATGGAACACTGTCCTTTTCTGTCCCATTCTGGATACATTTAGAAAAAGGCATAACAACGGCTCTTTCTGCTGAGAAAACCTTCTGACGCTTGTTCACCAGTCACTCCCTGAGTCAGTTCTCACATCATCTCATCCTGGTGCATCTTTCTCTCTGTTAAAGATGAATGTAAACTGTCACGGGCCATCAGGCACGCAAGCAAAAATAACAGGCACCACGCAGTCCTCACTCTCAGATCTCCACACTCAGGCAGTCAGACAGAAAGTCACCTCTATCATACATGACCCTTCATATCCGCTCCTCCATTCATTTCAACTCCTCCCCTCAGGCCGTCGTTACAGGATCCCTCCAGCGAGGACAAACCTACTGAAAAAATCACTCATTTCAACTGCCACTACAACAACTTTATTAACATGACATAACGGACACTCAATGTTTTCATTTACAATTCACATCCATTTTATGTTTTATTATGTTTTTCACCATGTTTTCTTAAATTCTGAGAGGCACCAGTTTTTCTGATTCTGATTCGGATCAACACAGCGACCTCTCAACCAAACTTGAATTCCTATGACTCCACCTACCACTTATTCTAGGTTCCTGATTGCTGGGGTGTCTGTCTGCCTGCCTGTAAAACCTAATACCTTGACTATCAGTGCAGGTGTACATTGTTAAATAATGTAGTAAGAGCCAGTTAATGAACCAAGGCGCTGGAACGTTCAGTCAACAAACAACAGAGCAAAACAAGCGTTACCAAGCTGAAGTTGTGACTCAGCATTTTCAGATTATAGAAAACATGAAAATGTGTGACATGTTGTTATATTTACTGTCTGAAAGTCTTATCACTGAAAAGTATTTTGTGTTTGAGGTTCAGTGAACATCTGTGCCAAATGTGAAGAGATTCACTTGAACTCTGTTGGAGACTTTAACCTTTGAACCACCAGAGTCTAATTAGCTCATGGTTGAGTCCTTCTGAATGCTCTTGCCAAATTTGAAGAAGTTTCATGTTACTCAGTCATCAGCTCCATGAGAATGGATCTGGACACATATTCCCAGGTGGTTCAAGGCAAAACTGCCAGATACCTAAAAAGGAACAAAATGTATCAGAGTCTCAGATGATGATCCCTGATCTGAGGTTTAATGTTTAATCTGTGAACCTCAAT
>OMNW01009982.1:0-15473 GCA_900303245.1 Selene dorsalis | reverse complement strand
AGAGTTTTTACCAACACCGATGACAAATGTTGTTTTTCACAATTTTTACACAGATTATACGATGCAACAAGAATCCAACCCGACATTAAAAACGTTGTGCATCCTGCAATTCATCCCTTTGACCACTAGGGATCAGCGAAGACTTCCCAGTCACTGTCAAACGTCCCCGATTAAACCTTTCAAAATAAAACAAACGAGGCAATAACAATGTTTATCTTTTCATGTTTATAGCACTATCCAAGGAAATGGGCAAAACAGCGGAAAACATTTGAGGAGACAGTATTTATTGTATTAATAGTGATATTAATAAAGAGAATCAACCGTGATTGATGCCTGATACATCTAAATATTATAATTATTATCATTATTACTATTGCAAATAAAATAAGCTTGTCTGACATGTGATAATCTAGATCTTTCCAGATTTCACCTGTCTTTTCTACGCTCTACCACTTCCGGTGACGTGTTTTTCTTGACGTCGGGTTAAGTAATTAGACGTGGGAGGAGCGTGCGTGACACATCAAAACTTGACAACAGCCCAGCGCAGCAAACAGACAGTGGTATTCAGGGCATTAGGGTTTAACTGCTATCAAAAGCTACGGGAAGGTCGCAGTCAACCGGAATAATTACAGATAACGTCGTGGCATCTTACTTCAACACAGGAGGCTGGAAGAAAAACGGGACTTGGTGAGTTAAAAAACAACAACAACAACACAAATGTCAGATGTATCGTGCTAGCTTGAGTCAGCTAACAGCACAGTTTGACTGGGCACACACTAGAAAATGAAACCGACATGTCGATGGGGGGGTTCTGTGTTTATTCTAGATATTTGGGCTAGAAAGGTACATACGATTGTTTTAACCTGGTTAAGTAATGCTTTCTACACAAGCTAGCATCAACTTTAACGTTGGCCCATTGTGTAACAAACATACAAGCTAACCGTTAGCATCCGTGTAGTTTCCAAAACAAGTGATTTAAAAACACCTCGCCGTCATAATGTGGTCAAAGGACTAAGACTCCTGTTGGGCTTACAGGCACGTTATATGTCTCCTATACGATCGTAACCATCCTGTACTGTAGTTATGTAATCTGCCTAATCGTATAAATTAGCCTGGCCTAGCTAGCTCTTCCTGAGAAACAAATAACAGTTTTGTTTCCATGGACACGTTTTAAAGCTAAAATTACCATCGCGTCTAAATTTTCCTGGACGTACACTTGCCTCGACACGATGCTAGCAGCAACAAACTTGTGAATGACTTAGCTAATTTCAAAGCTAACGTTAGCTAGCATAGTGTGTATCCTCCTCCCCTGTTTAGTATTGACACAGTCAGCACTTCATCTGCTACAGTGTTGAGTGAAACACCAACCCTCTCTGCCTCCTGTAGGTCGTTGAGATTGTACCACTGTCAGCTGTGGAGGTATTTCTGAGATGGAGTTTCCAGATTTAGGTGAACACTGCTCTGAGAAGACCTGCAAACGTTTAGGTGAGTACAGTTTGGGAAAGAGGACCATGTCCTGCTTCTGTGCGGGGAATCTAAGTGTGGATTTTAACTGGGAAATCTAAAACCTTGTCGTTTGAAACTACAGATTTTCTTCCTATGAGATGTGATGCCTGTCAGGAGATTTTCTGCAAGGACCACATTACCTATGCAAACCACAAATGCATGTCGTCCTACAAGAAGGTAAACCATAATGATTTCACTATATCATGTTTTAATGGGAACCCTCATATGTTAAATCCAGTTCTTTGCGCTTTAATGCAAGAATGCGCTTGTATCAGAATAATTCACATTTTTATTCATATTTCAATTTCAAATGCTCTATAATGTTCACCAAAATAAGTCTCACTGTGAAGTATGACCTATCTTACTAATCCATTTTGGTACCAGTTGTAATATTCATTAAGCAGAATCAAAGAGCTGACTTTCATGTTTTGAAAGTCAGCTTTGAATCAGTTTTGGTTTGACTTAAACATTTAAAGTTAGAGTTGTCCACAGTGTGGCATTATATTCACCAGTTAAAAATCTTAAATCCTGTGTTTGCTTAATATCTGATTTTATAGGATATCCAGGTCCCAGTATGTCCTTTGTGCAACATCCCCATTCCCATCAAGCGCGGGGAGATGCCCGACATTAAAGTCGGAGAACACATTGATCGGGACTGCAAATCAGACCCTGCACAAAGAAAAAGAAAAGTATGTATTTAATACATATTAATCAAATAAATGTGGTGTGGCTCTCTAAACTATATCCAATCTAAACCTCATTTTAACCTTTTTTGTCAGATTTTCACAAATAAATGTTCAAAAGGAGGCTGTAAGCAGAAGGAAATGATGCGAGTGACATGTGACCAGTGCCATTTAAATTACTGTCTTAAACATCGGCACCCACTAGACCATGATTGTAAGACTGATGGGAAACCTCTGTCCAAATCTGGGTGGGTACAGTTACATTACACCTTTTAAGACACTGCTATAATTTCAGCTGAAGTGTCAGCGCGTGTATGTATGTATTTTTATTGTAATTTTTCAAATCCTAGACATGCTGCTTTATCAAGGACCCAAGGTGCTTCCTCCACCTCCACCTCTGCCTCCAGCTCTAGTTCGTCTGCTTCAGGAAACTCTAGACCTGTTTCTAACGGTGTGAGAACAAATACCAGAAGCCACAACAGTGGGTAAGGACCATGACTCTAAATGTTCATATGAATGGTTTTTTTTTTTTTTTAAATGGACATCTAAAATAGTAATCACTTCCTGTCTCCTGGTCCTATTTTTACCTTCTCTTCACAGCACTGCCCCGCGGATCCCTACTTCTGTTTCTGCACAGAATGTAGTACCACCCTCCGCTTCCTTTCAGGCTGGCTTGGTATGCACATGATTCTCATGACATCACCTGATTTTACACATTTACCCATGTGAGTGAAATGTACTCATGCGTGCGCTGCTCTTACAGACGGAGGAGCAGGCTTTACAAAGGGCTCTGGAGATGTCTTTGGCTGAGTCAAGGCCGGCGGTTCAGCCGACCCTCAGGTGAGTAAACCTCAACCTGTAACCTGAGAAATATCCTATAATCAGCTTCACATGAATCCTAATCCACTTTTGTCTGTGTGCTGCTGCTGACAGTGGAGGAGTGTTATACTCATTGGCCCTCAGCTTAAAACAGCAGAGGGAGAGTGTGTAAACAACAGGGCGAAACATAAAGTTTAACTAATATTGACTGTATCCAGCGCAATAAAAAAAACAGTGTTCTGATTTAAGCAAGGCTATTGACATTCATATTATTCAGATTAATGAGCCAGAAAAAAATGTGCTGCAAATGTTATTTTAGTTACCAATGAATCTCCTGGATATGTTTGTTAGGTCTGTAACTTATACTGCGCATCATGCAAACAGCAGTTGTGACAGGATCAGGAGTTTGGCTTCTAATATCACAAGTGTCACAAATTAAAAGTAGCTTGAAGAGCTTTCATTCAGCCCTAGACTCCTTCTTTCACTGTAAATATTTAATAACATGAACTATGATCAGATCTACCTAATGTGCAATATGGGAATATCAATTGACTGGGAGAATCGCCTTGGCTGGCAAATTGCCCACAGCAGTAGGCATTTCAGAATGGGTCGGTTTTATTGTAAGATTTGAAGGAGCAGAGAAAGGACCATGCTCTGCAAAATCAGTTTTCATACTCGACTAATGTAAAGGCAGTAAAACCTACAGATATTTCCTGTATAGATAAATTGTGTATAGTGAAAAACAGCAGTGAAAAAAATAGATAAAAGAAAACCAGGATTCACTGCTTTTAACAGAATTTTTTTCTTCTTTACGTGTTAGCCCTCAGGAGCAGGAGGATCTGGCTCTGGCTCAGGCTCTCGCTGCCAGTGAAGAAGAATACAGACGCCAGCAGCAGAGACAACAGGTACCCGGAAAGCTTAGGCGTCAGTAGCATGCTAAGACGAACACATGTAGGTACACAGTTGTCATGGTAACCCATGCTCATTGAAGTTTCTTAAGTGGCAGAAGATGAAAAACTAATTTGCCTTTAATTAATATATGAAAAAAATGGTGAAGTGAAAAGAGGCTTTGTTTTTGACTGAGCTTTTTGTCTTTGTTTAGGGGCGAGACTCCAAACAGTCCAACTGCAGCCTTTCTTAATCACAGATCACCATCTAAACTTCAAGCTGTGCTAATTATCTCCTAGAAACTGCACATCTGGGATCTCAATAACCAGGATCAATGATTGTTACATGAAGAAGTCCTCTCGGAAGTTGCTGAGATATTACCGCCTTCTACAATAAAAAAGCACATACTTTCCCAGCAGGATCTGTCATTTTTACTAATGATTTGCTTTGTACATATTTTATATGCTATGATCATGTTAAAAACCATTATATTACCATATATGAATATTGAATAAATTATTTCAAAGATGCACCCTGAGTTTTGGAACTGCTTAATTGATTCACATGCAATGACACACTAGACAATGAGACTCTGAGAGGCCTGTTATATAGGCAAATCAGCAAGTCCATTAGAGTTGCAAGTCAAGTCATTAATTCAGCCTTTCAGCAGTAGGGTTTGGGTTTGTTCACAGATCACTGCTCACATTTCACAGGCAGGTTTGGATGAATATAGGCCAGTTTTATTCACAAAATGATGTAGGCAATGCCAGTGCAGCTGAAAGTGGGGGATATTGAACCATTTCCATAAACTGTTGATGATTTATTCTCCTTTTATTTTCAATGTTTTTGTGCTCAGACCTCTATCAAACAAAATATATCACAATGAAGGTCTAAGGACAATGACTACACCCTTTCAGTCAGCTTCAAATCTCTCACACAGACTTCCTGGTATTGATATATGTTATTAACTGTAATTGAATATTAATAACAGGGCTTAGATCAGAACTACTCTGAGTTAGGATGCTTAAATCTTGACAGATTTTAACTACATAAATACACATTTCACACAAGGAAGAAAAGGGGTAAAAGGTAGCAACTCATGCCATCCAGTGTACGAACAGCAGAGGGCAGTAAAGCTTCACAGATGATATTTAATCTGTGTGTTTACTTTGCTGATGTTGGTCTGGAAACACCTCTGCCCCTTCCTACGGAGATTCAGTTGAAATGATTCTTGATGTTCTGTTATATGTTAGTGTTTACTACTTTCCGCTAAATGAACAGATGTTATCAAAGTCCACTGAGGACCAGCAATGCCAGCAGCTGCCACGGAGCGTGTTGTGGCATAAGCTGGCCACAGACATTTACATAATAATAATAATTAATAAGCAGAAACTGAACTGGGCACAGTAGCTGGAGGAGACCTCCTCTGTCCAACGTAAAGAGAACATCACACAAAACACCTGATTACTTTTATTAGATGCTGGTTTGTGGTCACCTCTGTCATTTCACACTTTCTTCAGAACGCATCATCAAGTATTCATCACCGCTGCACCACCAGTGCCTTATTATCACACATAGTGGTGCATTATCTGATCTCCACAGTTGATGCATCTTTTTGCATTCATTTGCATATTGATGAGGAAAGTAATGCTCTACTAGAAGCACTACATGTTTGGAAGTCATATTTGTACCATAAACCTTATGAACGTAATGTGTATATTTATTATGTTTTGTTATGGATAAATCATCCAAATGATTAAATTTTTGAAATATGAGAATGACACATTTCTTTGTCACTTTGGCCAAAACGTGTATTTCATTTAATTTTGTGATCTTCTTTTCTCACTTCAGCAATTTCCCAGTTTCAGAGGGTTATTCAACACACTCCACAGGATCAGTGTTACCTGTGTTATTGTAATGATTATTATTGTTATCATTGATACCGCTTCTAAGCGTCTGTAGTCAAATTAAATTTAGCTATAGAAACTGGATATTTGCACAACACTGCTGAACACCTTTGTGTTTCCCTGATGGGGCGCAGTCTTTTGTTTGCTGCGTGAATGCCAGTTTCACAGTTATCAAAAGGAAGCAATCTGTGGGTAGTGTTAGAAAAACAGAGAGTGATTCTGCTCTGATTTAGACAGACTTTATTTTTAAGCAATTACTGCACATAAAGCAGAGCAACGCTGCAATCCTTTCACCCCTTCTGTGTCAAAAGAGGCTGATTATAACTCTGTGCTTTAAGGGTTTATAGATACGGGGTCAAAATGGAAAATTACATTAAAAAAAAAAAAAATTCTCACTGTGGTGGCTGAAAATGTGAAATTTCTCTAGGTGTGGAAAACATGCAGCCTCTGATGTGTTTAGTGGTTTTCCACTCATGCTGCCTTCTGTCACTCAAGGTTTTTGCCCAGGTCGTGACAAGCTTGTTGAGGCGTAAGCTAGATGCACCTGCTGCCTGTGAAACAACAGCCTCCTCCGGTGAGCCGAACAAGTATCCCGTCCATCTCGGTGACGAATGGCGAACATACCTGGTGTGGTTAGAATTTGCTTTGAGGCTTTCCTGACTCTCTGCTATTGTGTCAGCTGAGGAGAAACTGACAAAGTGCTTCTGGGTAAAGTGCAATGACTGTGTGTGAGTGGGGAGATGATGATGATTCAGTCCCGTTGGCCATGAAATGTGGCCATGAATCCACTGAATGTCTTCACAGTAACCGGTTCAATGTAATATCACCCTGGACTGGCAGTGTTTTGTTACTCGTGCTGAAACTCTTCGCTGCATCTATAAACAAATTAGGAGTAAAATCATTTTTATAGTATTTTACAGAGATAAAATTATTTTTTTTCTGTTTTTAACATATTGAAAAACTCCTTTATTGATACAGTCATGGATTATGAGTGTATTAGTATGGATTGATAACATGCAAACAGCAGGTGTCGTGCCACAGGTGAGGACACAATTCCCAGCTGGAGACAGATGTGGGGGGTTGTTGGCTGAGGAGCAAAACACAGAGCTCTAACACGCCTTCAATTTCCCAGTATCACAAATGTCATTTTGCAGCACAGCAGGAAAACAGGAGAGTAGACCAGGATGTGCCATCATCGGTTGTGTCGGCACTAATGGAAAAGTTGTGTGAGATGCAGGTTAACAGAGACAGGAACTTTGTGCTGAAAAGCTTCAGGGTAGAAACACACAGTTTTCATAACCACAGCTGAAATGCACATTTTCACAAGAAGACTCCTTGTACACAATAGACTGTAGACTGGTCTACTGGTCCAATGCAAAGATTGTCCAATGCAAAGTGCAAAATTGAAAATTTCAGCTTGTGCACAGCAACATAGTGGGGAGACATGGAGCAACTCATCTGCTTAGACTTGTTTGGCATAGATAGGCCATGAACCAAAAACAACTGATTCTACTGGCACCACAATATTAATTGCAATTCAACTTGGCACAGTTGGTTACTCATTGTTTTCCCATTCCACCAAGCAGCAAGCAGACATTATTGTTCATTCAGTCATATGCCACAGTCCATGGCTGCAGTTCTACATATGATGAATTTGAAATGTTTCCTGCCTTTATTCAGAACTACAGTGTCCTCTGTTTTATACACATTATTATGGATTTAAAACCAATGGAGAAAGCCATTAATTACAGCCATGAAAATAGGCCACTAGCTCCATGACTGTGAGAGTGCTGAGGCTCAGTTAGTATGATTTGATTCTAAGTATTGAGAATACTTGACACTCATTGGGGGCAGAGAGGAAACCGAGCAGATGAGAACGGCTCAGGCTGAGAGTATGAGACACAGTAACACACATACACATACACACACACACACACACAAAATGCCCTTGTGTTTAAAATGTGCCCACAGTGCTCAAGTAGAATGCCATTGACTATAATGAAATTGAATTGATTGATTGCATATACATTTTCGCAAAGTGAGATGAGTAAAGGGAGCCAAGGCTGACATCGTCCTTCACTCTCATCACTTTCAGCATCCAGACTGATTCAGACATAATACAAACTGCACAATTCCAGTTTTGATTTATGTTGGACTGCAGATAAAAGATCTGTGCAATTGCTGGATGTTGGTGGAAGCAAATATACAACAGACCAGGAGTAAATCTATTTGGCAAAACGCTGTCAGTTACACAGCCAGTTTCACTTCCTTTAATGAGCAAATCAGTGTTCAACTGGCTCTCCTTGACAGCACCATTAAATACCAAACAACCATTCGATCAGTTTCTCTATACGGAGTCAACGCCTGCAGACAAGCTGACAAAACCAGGCCAGGCTAATCCCCAGCCAAACACCACAGCCAAGTGTTGGTGGCATTTTTATGAGCTTGTCGACTTGCTAATTGACCTAATGTTATCTCTGTGGGTTTGTTATGAATGTCAACTTGGGCTGAAAGAGGTCTTATGCACAGGGTGCTAAATATTGTGCTACAAAGAGCCGCAGGTCACTTAATTATGGAAGGCAATGGGAAGTATTCAGTTTATGGACGAGTACTTAGCTTTAGCATCAGCATCTCTTAAAGTATGAAGAAGGAAATGTGGCACAGTTGTTTTTCTGTTTACAACTGGTTCAATACTATTGATTTTTCATGAATGCTTATAGAATTTGTGGTGAGTTTATGAACCTCTTTTATTCCTGGAAAATGTCAATAATTACATAAGTGTTTACTTTCATTTTGAGAATAAGTCAATAGTCAGTTGGGTTTTTTTCCAAGTTCTTTATCCTGAAATGAATTCCATTAAAAATAAATGTATACACATTTACATTGTTTGATATGTTAGATGGGAGGTATCAGTGATTATCAAGCAGAGGCTAAGACTGTTGTAAAGATTTAGTTTAAGCTGTAATTAGTTTTTATTGTTTAACCTGTCAGTAACCATTTTCTCCTGTCAGGTCTGTTGATATTATTAGACTCTGTCAGAGTGTTTCTGCACACTGCCTATTTTTCGAGCTTCCATCAATCGAGTTGTCATTCTCTCAAACACTAGATTCATATTTCAACAACCCAAGGATACACGGGGCTTGTCAATAAGAAGCCAGTCCAGGTCAGTCCTGCTCTGTCAGTGAAGTGAGGCACTCCTCTCTGTCTGGACACAAACACATTTATGTGCTGACATTCTGCCAGCGGCCTTCTGAGATTGAAATTTTAAAGTAATTGTTATATGACAAACAATTTCTTTTTTATATTTGCCACCAAAAATCAAGTAGGTTTAAAGCAAACAACATGTGTGCTGTAGAAGTCTGGTGAACAGAGACTTCAGACTGTCCAAGTGTTTGAGATATCTCTTTAAGGCAAAGTCAGAATCTACAGAAATCATTGATATATTCAATATTTCAATACTTGCTTTTACAGCGGTTCCATTTGTACAAGCAGGCGCTCAAACCATACATGTGATTACTTGTATGTTCACACACAGTAAGTACCCTCTTTCAAATGATTACAGTCAGGAACATCAATTTCAGCATGTGTAAACCTACAGTGTTCTATTCATCTATTCTGTTCATCACAGTTTTCTTTCTCATTCCAAGGGCAGACGTCACCAGTGGTCTCACATGTCTGAAAATGTTACCCAGAGCCAGAGAAATGATCATTTCTACATCAACAATGAACTCAGCAGGTAAGTGACTTTAGATCCAAACCAAACAAACTCTCTTTTCCCTTCTTTCCTCAGTTTCTCTTTCTTTCTCTCAGTGTGTTGATCACGCAGAAGCAATAACTGCCTCATGGCACATCCATCTGTTGTTTTGACGTTGTTCTGTTTGAAGTGGTGTTTCAGAGGGAAATGAGTACTTCTCTTGTCTGACGATCAATTATGTCAGTCAGCTGTTTGCTGAAGGATTGTCCATGGAGCCTGTGGTTCTTTGCTGAGAAGCAGTGAGACCTTATAGATTGGGGTCAAAACAAACTCATTCATATCTGTATTGACAGCAAGATTCAGCAGTCCACTTTTTAGATCAGGGTCTTTTGAAAAGTTGCTGCCAAATCCATTCAATCAGTGCTCTGGAGTCAATACATGAAATTATGTCTGGATCACACAAAAGAGGAATTGAATGTGAAGCTGGATGTTTGAACACTATGGCCTATACCTGTAATTGTGTTTGCTGTAAAAGGAAAAGGCCAATACACTGTGCTTTTAATCCCAGTGAGGTGTTACTGTACCTAGATCAAGCAGATGATTTTCTCCTGCCTCCCCCAGCACAGTCTGACCACCACAGTGTCCATGTGGTTTGATATCACCTGGCACATCTAAACTTTCAGTGTGCACGAAGTGGCACAGCTCGAATTCTGACAAGTTGAAATATTGCCAACTAGAGGTACTTTCAGAAGCTGCACAAAGCTTTTGAAGGGGGTACCTGCATGCACACTCTCTGCTCAGCTCCTCTCTACAAAGTGAAAAACAAACCCTGTGGATGCACACATCCCAAGACAAATTTGTCATGTTCAGCGTTAAGTGCAGACACGACATCATCTGCATTGCATTGGTTTCTATGACAACCAGGGGAAAATGGCACATGCTGTGTAGACTGACCCGTGGAGGCAGTTTCTGTAACACTATATTATATTCAATATGCAATCAATCCTTATTCCACTGCTGCGATGAGTCTTCTGATGAGGCTAAATCACTGTTTTGCTACAGTCTTCTTCTTCTTTTTTACATCAAACACCACCCTCTGACTTACAGTCCCAGAGCTCACTGCAGCTTGCAGTGTTTGTGCACCCACTGCCGATTTGCTCCAACATTCGAATCATTTAAAAGTGCCCCTGAAAAACCACTCTTTTGACGTCAGACTGCACATGGGAAAGTTGATGCTAAATCTTTGGCCCAATCCAATCCTTCATTTAAACCCATTCACCTGTCACTACCAATGAGACATGACTACTATACTGTAAATAATCATATACACTGAGTTAAAAACTAATTCACTGCCACTGGACACGTGAAATACTGTATATAAAAACAATCAGCAGTTGTCAAATGAGCAAGAATGGAACATCAGCGAATGTAATTACCTCACATCAGCTATTTTTAAAAACTGCTCTGTAAAGAATGGGATTGTAACATAGACAAGGTTAAATTATAACATACAATGTTTGTTGTAAGTTTTGGAAACTATTATTAATGGTGCAAATATTTACTTTTATGTCTCTTTGGTTGCTTGTGTGTCCATGTTCCTGGTGTATCCAGTGTATTCTGGGACATTTGTCACACAGCTTTGTTTGATGGTGGTCAGTATTTAATAAATTATTTTAGTCCTCATTTAACTCATTTGTTTGTTTTTGTTGTTTTTCTGAACTGTGAGTTTGATTGCTTCCCAATTCCCAATTAAAGCAGAACAAACTGACGATGCAGTAAACCAAATGTATGATTGAATGCGGTGCATGTTGTGAATTAAGGACATTAGAATTGATTGTCCCTTTCAAAGAGAAAACACATAGAGGGATTCATTTCCAACATTTAATTCAATCTAATTCAGAGAGGCGTTGATAAATATTATACCAAGGGCAAACCACTCAGAGGTGTGCTGGCATTGTTGTGGATAAATTAGCAATCAATATGTCTCTTCACAATGGTGACTGACTCCCACATCTACTGAACATAATTGCTCGGCCTGATGTACGTGCATTATGATCATGTTGTTTTAGCTGCACTAGCTGCAAAAACAGAGACAGATTAACTGAAAGACACATGAGATTATGACATAACATGCCACTTTGCCAGAAGTAAAGTAACTAAGTACATTTACTGAAAATTGCAGTACAAAAGGACAATTTTGAGGTACTTCTTTTTAATTAGCAGCTGATATTACACTTGTAACCCATTGGTTTTCAGAGGAAAATGAATGTACTTTGTTGTGTTGTTATTGCTGGTGTTCAAGTCCTGACAAAATAAAATGGTGTAATGTTTCACTAAAAAGCAAAGAGTAGTTATAGAGTATATTACAGTCCAAAGGCATCATTACAAATCTGTGTAGCAGAAGATTTCATTCGAACTCGTGACTATTTGCTATCAGATATACTTTTGTACCTTATTTTAAAGGGTACACAGGTTTTGTTATGTACTATTTCTACATTGTCATGTGGCTGCATTTATGTAAAAGATCATTGTCCTATTATCACCACCAGCCTCAGCTGGTTGATCCATCAGCATCAACACAGTGACTCCACTGGAGTCAGTGCACAGCAGGTACCCGCCAATGTAAACACTCCAGTGTTTATAAGCCGAGGTGAGCATGTGAGTTTAAACACTTCACCTCAGGTAACACCTCTGAGATTTTTGCAATGATTAGGCTCCTCCACTGAGAGGGGACCATTAGACACTGGATCATATGCAGCATATAAACCATTCACTCACACCCTAATTGATTTCTGTTGTGATACATCAATATTGAAGGCTTGTTTTTTTGCACCTATGCAGAGGACTAATTGATGAGCTCCAAGTAATTTAGTGGGGAACGTGACATATTTTCAGAGACGTTGTGTCTTCAAGTTAATGAGTCAATCAGTACTTTTGTCACATTTTTTATTATAGGGGCTATTTGATTGCTTACCACACAGTAAGTGAATAGTTTCACTTCCCTGTGCATAAATCAGATGTGAAACAGTGTCAGTGAATGCAACTGTGACACTACATAACATTCTGCATTTTTCTGAAGACTGTGAACATGTATTAGTGCTAATGAAAAAAACATTTTAACAGCAACGATCTTGCTAGATGATCTCAATATTGAAAGGAGGTTTAAGTGGAGACAAAACACTTGATGGTTGTTCTCATTTGCCTGAATTCATTATGGGAGTCTAGATTGATCAGTTTTATTTTGGTATGTTGACAGAAGAAAAAAATATCTTTAATAGCTTCACAGATCGCCTCAAGCCTCCCTTTTTAATAATTCAGTAGTTCACCGCCGTTCTTTGAGGACTGCTCTAGAAAATATCATGCTAGCTCCTTGTGTTCTGGGTGCAAATCAATTCCGTGTTTTCACCACCCTTTCAAAGTGATCCATCTCTGGTTGCCATGGAAATGTTCGCATGAAACAACACCCAGAGGTATTCCTGAATGTTAATTTGCCCTACACCAGAGCCAGAATCCGTCAGTGTCCAAACTAAGCTGTTTCCCTTGGCTCCTGATTCTTTTTTAAATAAAGGTGGCCCTGTTACCAAAGGAACCAAAATCAGGACTTTTTACTCTATAAATCATCAGATACAGTGCAGGAATTTATAATAAGAATAAAATATAAATAAATAGACGTGTTTATGGCCTTGAATTTCAAATCCACCGTGTCACTGTAAATAGGACACAAATAGCGAAAAACTGTGGGGATGATTATGAATGACAGCAGGATAAATCACAGTAGTGTAAAGAAATGGATGTAGGGACATGCTGTTGTTTTCCACAGGTGGTTGCACACTGATGCTCCATCCTGTAGTTTGGTCTGATCGCATTGTCGTGCAGGTTATTGATGGATGTCGGCTGACAGCAGTGGAGACAAGGCTTGTATTCGGTACATGAGGAGGTGGATGCATGTCAGACGTGAAGGTTGTGAGGCTGCACCTGAATGTTTCTTGATTCACAGTCCAGGATTGCATCCAACTTCCGTGACTGCAGCGGGGAAAACATTCCTCTGTGAGACGTCTATTGATTTGGCAAACTTATTTTTTTTCTTCACTCACTCTCTAGGATATTGGGAGGTGATGATCGCCAGGACTTGAGCCTGAAGGAGGCCGAACAAGGGAGGAAATAAATGGGGATGAACTCAGTCACTAACCCATTCAACCGCTGGTATTCAGCACCAAGTTGTTAGGGCCTCTCCAGGATCCATCCATGTGTTTCTCTCATGGCTAGAAGCGACAACAACCAGCAGGAGATGTTGAGTGCAGACTTGGCAGTTTGATGGGTAGATGGTGGGTGGTTAAAGGTAATGACTGGGTTTAAAATGAGCAGGAGAAGGCATGAGGAGCCCACATTTCATGTAGCTATAAGAACCTCACTACTGTTTTTACATAAGAGTGAAACCATTAAAAACCTACACTGAATAAACCCATGGTTTCATTCATTTAGGTCATAAACTGAAACAATTTACCATTAAGAGGCTTTTCAGCAGATCAGATGAATCATAGCTCTGAATGACAGCCCTGCCTGTTTGTTCTCTGTAGCATGAATCACTCTGGGCCCTTGCTGACTCTTGTATTATATGAATGACAAAAAGTCAGCTTGACCCTTTACTGATCCTCCAACCTTTTAATTTCCCTCTGATATGATGTGACTCTGAATCTATATGGTTTATACAAAAAAAAATCCAAGAGGCAGACACAGATGGGCTCTGACAACAGATGACACTGGGTCAACACAAGTGCGACAATATAAATACAAATTGAGCCACAGAGCAGAAGTGAGCGGTGGTTCAACTATAAGTAAGGCAAAGCAAATTAATTTGTATAGCACAACTCATACACCAGGCCTCATACAGAAGCATGGAAATACATTAAAATCAAAAACAGAAAAATATATATATTTTTTAAAATATAGACAGTAAAAGACAATAACAGCAATTAGAATGATGTAAATCATTGAAATGAAATGACTGTAGCAAATAATGACGTTTTCAACCCTGATTTAAACGAATTGACAGTTTTTTGCTCAGACCTCAGGTGCAGGGAGATTGTTCCACAGATGAGGAGCGTAATAACCGAATGCTGCCTCATTTTGTTTGGTTCTGGTTCTGAGAACACACAGTAGACCTGTCACAGACGGTCTGAGCAGCCTGGGTGCCTCACATGGATTTAATAAATCTAGTCTAACCTCTGAGTCACAGGAAGCCAGTTTAGTGAATATTAACAATAAACATGAAAATGACAAACGTAAGTAATTACATTGAAAAACTTATTATTTGAGGGTAAATCCCTTGTTGTTCCAGGCTGGATGAATGAAAATTCTGTAATTGTGGTTAAATATAGAGCAGTTGTTTGACTTGAAAAAGACCTGGGGCTTTATAAACAGTCAATCGGTGATAATGAAAAATACCACCAGCATCAGCACCTCTCCTTCTCACTACGCAAAAGTCTAGTGTTAAAAATGAACACAAACAACCACTGCCTGATCGTATAGTGCGCGTGCAGACACTTTGTGAGGGTGATCGGTGTTGCTCCGAGGTTATGAGGCAGCAAGCCTTCTGATTATGCACTGATTGTGAATAGATTGCCTGGCGCTGCAGCGCTCGTCCATACCTCCACTCTGCAATCCCTTTCTGCAGTGAGGTGTGAAAATTAAAGTGAATGTGGAGGAGGAGGAGGAGGAGGAGGAGAAAGAGTTGGATACCAGCAACACAAGCAGATATCGTAGCTCACTGTGAGAAGAGCAGAGGCTTCAGTGTAAAGAGCAGCATGAGCATCTTGACGGAGCAGCTCTGCTGGGAGCGTCGTTCCTAATCTGAGCGGAGGACAGAATCTTTGGATACTGATCATCAGCCTGGTAGGTTTATCACACTGCATCTGCCTGATCTGCATGTTCACCCTGCTGTTGTGCAGTGTAAAGATATCTGAAATGATCTGTATA
>OMNW01009981.1:0-11970 GCA_900303245.1 Selene dorsalis | reverse complement strand
GGGAGGGGGGGGCGGGCGTAAGAACTCGGCCATGAGGGGGTCATGACCCCAGCCAAAGACTACAGCAGCTCATCAGTGGATGACCTGATGAGTACAGTGAGCTGCTGCAGTGCTTGTCTGTGGTCACAGTACCTGAGGGTGGAGGCTGGGGCTGGTGACAGGGATACGTAACTTGGTCAGGTTTTGTACCAGGAATCAGTTTGTCGTGGCCTTCATATGTGGAGAACAAAGATCTCATCAAATTTCCAACCTACATCTGTGCCTTACACCAAATTAACTTTATGTAGTTCTAAGTTTTCAAACTAGAAGGGAGAAACTGACGTAGCTGTGCAGACGACACCTTCATATAACCAGGAAACCTAAAGTAGCAACTGATATCTGGACAATGCAGGTTCCAATATATCTGTTTCACTGACAAACCTGCTCTTTTAAACATCAAAATTTACTGATTCAGCATTAAACAATGCATTGGTTTTGACTTTGACATGCAAATGATACAGAAAGTTTTGGCTTTAAGGTTTTCATGTTTAGTAAACTGTGCAAAATGAGTCAAATAAATGTGTTCAGGTCAGTACTGGAGATGTAATATTTGCATTTATGAAAAGGACTGAATACAGACTTTTATGTGGAAGTTGTTTATGTTTGTACTTTTCCAAAGAATTGAATTTGGAGGTGACGGTGTTGGATTCTAAGCACGGATAAATCTTCCAACAAAACAAAATCACAAACAGTAATTTTACCTTTCCACAATAGACAACAAAATAATATCACACTGTCCATTCCAAACCATGCTTCTTTCAAAGCAATGCAGACATGATGGGCATTTTTTGACACTCCCAAAAAAAACAAAGGAAACGAAAAAAATAGAATCAAAAAAAGTATTTATGGTTAAATGTTTAGCAAAATGAGCAAAGGCTGCACTTTTAATGCAAAATGGCCTCCACTGAAACTGCTGTCGTTCCAGGTGAGGACCGTTCAGAGAGCAGGAAACTACAGGGTCAGACTATTGTTTCACATGCAGGTGTGAATGATTCACCTAAGAGACTCAGCACATGGAGGAAAAAGAAACAACCAAAACAATGATGCTTGTTGCATTTTGGATGATTACACAGTTGTATTCAAAACCAGCCTACAATATATCTAACCAATAATATACAACAGATTTTAAATACCACACATTAGTTATCTATTCCCACATATATTAATCTACGCAGAGAAACCGGATCAGTGGCTCAGAGACACAAAGCAGAACTATACAGCATGCATTTCAACTCCTCACCCTTCACCTCACGGTCACCGCCTTTCAGAGGTGTGAAGAATGAGGGTGGTGTGTACAAAGGGCAGCGCAGTGCACATACTGTTAAACATTTAGCACATGACACAGGAAGAGCAGCGGCAGGATCGTACAGTCAATAACATCACAGTCATCTGCATTGCCTTAAAGTGCATGGAGAGGAGACTGAGCCCAAACATGATAAGAAGGTGAAAGACTGTGGACACAATATTACATGTAGATAACCTGACTCCAGTTGTTCATGTGGTGTGTATTTGAGGCAGCATAACACAATGCAATGTAACACGCTAACAAAATAAAAGCCTTAATATGCTATTTTCATGCTATTGCGTCTACACTGGGATTGACTTGCAGTAAGAAGTTACAACTATTTTTGCTGTGATCGACTGTACAAGACTTTAGATGAGTAGTTCAATTTAAATGTGTTGTTTTGGTCATGTTTCTAAAGGTTCAGTTTAGGGGTAACCCTGAACAGCTGATGATTCACTGATTAGATTCGGAGAAGTCTGATTTGGCTGCCAACTTCATCACTGAATCATCGCAAAATGTGGTTATGAAAAAAAGATTGTACCATTATATGGTGCTCACTACTGCTGAATCAATCCATGATATAGAGTCTATTTTGATACAAAGATCAGGTTAATTTCTGTTAATAAAAAGTTGAAAATTATACGTGCATTTAATCAGTAGGTCTATCCTTACTACACATGATCACCCTCTACAGTTGCATGATCCAAATAAGCTGAGGTGAGTGCACTACAGGACCTTCGGAGTTGCATCTATGGGGATTTCTGTTGGCACTTCAGGAACTTACTGACTCATAATGTCCACTAAAAATCTTAAAAGGTGTTAATGCCTAATGTTTACTGTACTGACGATGAAATATTGTACTTTGTTTGGAAAATCTCAATAAATAAATTGTTCAAAAAAAAAAAAAAAAGGTGTGGGAGAATGTCCTATTATTGTTATCTTATACCAACTGAAGAAGTAAATTTATTTATTCGGGTGTTTTAGCCATGCGGACAGTGTCTGTTTAATTTGCTATGTTTTTAAACAGATTCCGCTGCCACCACATCACCGTTGCTCTTTGCTTCTTGCTCCTTGTTTCTCATTGCTACATTCACATACTTCCATTCCACAAGAGATTGAATTAGGAACATGTGGAGGGCTCCTTTGCTAAAGGTGTAAGGGAAGATAGAAATATAATAATAATAGAAAGCTTGTGGGTGTACGTGTGTGTGTGTTAAAGAGCACTGTGTGTGTCAGCAGCCTGGCAGTACGCTCCCCACTGAGTCTCTGCAACGTCAGGATAAACAAGATCTCTGTAGGGGATGTGCAATTTGAGGACACAGTACCTGCGATCCAAGTCTGACTCTGAGCTGGGTGAGTGGTTGGAGTAGGGGTGGTACTTGTCCTGTGAGGAAACACACACAAATGAGACACTCAGATCAGAAGCTCGTGTCATAATCTGTTGCACCTACAGGGGGCAGCAGAAGCTTGAGCTTGAGTTTCTCACCTCTTCCTCGCTGTCGTCTGGTTTGGGCTTCTTCTTCTCCTTCTCCTTACCCTTCTTCTTGTCATCATCCTTCTTCTTTTTCTCTTTCTCAGGCAGGAGGTCATCCAGCCAGGCTAAGTCATGCTGGGAGAAGACCATGTCCAGCATCTTCCGGACCAACATCAGGCCCAAGATCTGAGGGTTTGGGAGAGAAAAACACAGGCACACAGGCCTCATTTGAACTCCCATTAACACTAGTGTCAGGTCTGGTGTGCTCTGAATATGAATGAGCTGGATGGTATTTGTAAATGACCAGGGTTTAATGATCAGGGTTATGTATCTTCTTCCTCTGACAACACAGGATCTGTCAAAGCCCGTGTTAGAAATGCTCCTCTGCTTCTTCACATACCATAACAGGGAAGATGATGGCCAAGAAGGTCGATTTGAGGATCCAGAGCACGGCCAGACAGATGATCTGGATCAGCGTGAACAGGTGAACTCTCCTCAGAGGAACGTGACGGAGGAAGGAGAAGTCAGGCTGGTGCTTGGAGGGCATCATGTACAACTTGATCCTGTCCCAGAACTGTGGAGGACGATGGTAGATGGAAGAGGGGGGCACAAGGTGTGAATAGGATAATTACAGGCAGACCTCTGATATGAAAGACTAATCCCCAGTTATATCATGGAGATTTGTATGTGTCACAGCTCTGAGTTGCAGGAAAGTTACTAAGTAGCACCTCCTCCAGCACAACCTCACCAAGCTCTGAGCCATACATCTCTAAACTCATCTGAATGCACATGTGAAATCATTACTCTAGATCTAGGATGTTATAATACAACAACTGGACATCAGAGCCTCAATCTTGGATATCTTTGATATCTTGGATAAAATTCGATATCTTGGACAATGCAGAAGCTTATAAGAAATTCTCCCGAGTCTTTTTCTCCATGTGATTGTGTTGTCTCCGTGGTTACATGTATACCTTTCAGCTTGATTGTTTGCTTGGCAGCTCTAAACAAGCTGCCTCCTGCCTGTCGTCGAGGAAAGGAATAACATGTCCATCCACAATAACTCAGTTTATTATGATAAATAAGCTCCACAGCTGGTGTACAGTGTACCTGGATTCCACTGAGCGAGGCTACGCCCATGTAGAGGAAGACACCGTACAGCACAGGCATGGGGATGAACTATAAGACACAGGCAGGACAGACAGTGTGTGAGTTGTTTAAACATGAGTGTGCAGACAGTCAACACTGTAGGTGGTGTGAAAAGAACCAAAGTGTTTGATGTTAAATATATAAATGGGTAATTATGAATTAGACCAGTGAATTAAGTGTGAAACACTTAAAATATTTAAGTCAAATTGCCCTGATTTTTTTATTGTTAGAGTAACATTGTTTTCATATTCATAATTTTTACTATATTTCATGTCCCATTTTTATCCCATATTGTCATTTTCCACCTAATAATCTGACTCCTGTCATCTTAAAACAGGCAAGTTCACATAGATGCTAACATGCGAGCTGTAGCTGTAGTTGTTAAGCTTGCAGGAGGAAGCTAAGAGAAACAGGGCAATGTGATTGGCTAAGAGGTGAAAGGACAGTGAGGAACCTTTGGGAACCTAAGCTGGGAAACATCCATCCTCACTCAGCTGTGACCTGCATGTATGCTCATGTTAAAGAGGCCTGATGAGTCTACCAGGCACATCACTTATTGCACATCTGTATTTGAACATTGTTTTATTTACTTATAGTTACATTTCATTTTGCCATTTTTAATCTATAATCTGTAATATATATCTTTGCTGAGTGTAAGACAGCAATATCCCTGCAGGAAATTTTGACTGAAATTCTAATTCTGACTATGAAATAAAAACTGACATGGACCACATGACGTGGACTTCTAAAAGGGTCATTTTGAAATAAAAAGTTCTATAATGAGAAAAAAGCTATTATCACTTGATTAGACTATAAATATTAAAATAGGAGTAACGGAATAACATCTTAAATTATAACTGATCATTAATAATTCCTTAAATAATTTCACAGTTGATTTATTTCTTATATATTTAACATTGAACACTTTGAGCTGTAGTAATCATGCAGTACACAGACCTTTAAAGATGAATATGTACGAAAAATGATCAATAAAAAAGCAGTTATATTCTTAGAATGTGTTTGTACAGGCTTGAAATGAGTCAGTGCTTTTTGGTAGGTTTGCATTACATCCTTAATTACAAGTTACAAGTCAAAAATCCAGAACAAACACACCATGTTCTTCATACCTTCAGTACTGGAGCGAGGAAGATGGAAACTCCAGTGAGAATAAACACCAAAATGCCTGTCAGTCTTTGTTCTCTGGATATTGGAAATGGATGAAATATACACAAGAGATAGTAAAGTCAATTTTACAGGGCTTTGTTGCATCTCATACTGTGATATTGCCAACAACAGTCGAACTCCCAAGTTACAGTTGTCTGTTTTTTTTCTGTGTTTTTGTTTGACTATGGACCAACCTGACCCCAAGGAACTGAGGCTGCTCCCCCGGGGCGCTAGACTCACTCTCCATCTTCAGAGAGTCAATGTGGGCGATGGAGATGACGGTGGCAGCCACGTACCAGGGCAGGCCCATGAAGGAGCAGGCGGCCATCAGGACACCGACCCAGAAGAGATCCAGGTGATAGCCACAGCCTTTCTGCCAGGGAAACCAGGCACAGATCAGTTTTTAGAAACACAAACAAGACTGGGATGATTGGGAAGATTTACATCCATAAATATGATAATAAATAACAAACATAGATTTAATGCCTAGTTCTGACTTGGTATGAAATTTCTGAAGACTTGTGGTGAGCACAGAGCATTATTCAGCACACAGCAGTGGTAAACCTACCTTCAGTTTGTTCTCCTTGCGGTTAACTATGACAGCACTGATCTGCTGGTCCATGAAGATGAGGATGGTGACAAGGAGGGCAGGGACGAAGCTGGCCACATATATCCACCATGGGTTCTTTCCAAACGGCATCACCAGCCAACCACGGCCAGGCCGAGTTGGCTGGTGGGACAGAAGAGCCCATTTTAATACCACAACAACTGAGTTTGTTCAGTGCCACAGGGATAATTTATACAGAATAACAACTTCACATATTAATCATCATTTACAACTAAATTGTTGTATAATTTAATTAAAGAGTTAGTTCAGTCTTGCATACAGCCAGGATTCGATTAGCTTTGCTTAGCCTAAATACTGAAAGTAGAGGATAACAGGTCTGCCAAGGTAACTCATTTTCAAAGTAGTTCTCTTGAATAAAGCTATGATGGGAAACTGAATTTCTATACCTTGAATTCTGTTGGGACAATCAGCTTGGGAGTTTTGAGTCCAATCAACATATCAAGCCCCACAAACGTCATAATGGACATGAAGATGGAGAAGTCACTGATGAGTTTCCTCAGCTGGTGCCACAAACAGAAGTGAGAGAAAAAGAGTTTAGATAAAAACCAAAACAACATCTTTACAAGGAGTAAAGCAAAGATCAGGTGTGATAGGAGGAAACTCATAAATACTGAGGAAGCTGATCTGTGCTCGGAAACAGTTGAATTAAAGATAATCCTTTTTTAGTCTGCACCACTAATCACCTCCTGAGAGATCAGACAGAGCAGATGTGAGCAGCTGTACCATGTTGTAATAATTTTGTACCTACAAAATTATTCAGTTTACAACAGACCACCTCAAGGCAAAAAAGGACATCCATCACTGAAAGTGATATCAAGTGCTCTTACTGGTCTAAGTCTTCTTGGTACACATTGTTCTGTCCATGGTTTAAGATTTAGTTTGCTCACAAGGGTAAATCTGACAGAAACTAGAAGTACAGCCTTTCCTTTACCAACCTTTACTGACTATTTGGATATAAAATGTTACTTAATCATGCTTATAACTACTGAAGTAGTAAATGAACTCTTTAGTTATGGCCAAAAATGTGTTGTACTGTGACCTTTGACCTTTCCCCACCAATTGATCAAATCATCCTTGAGTCCCAGTGATCATGGGTGAGATAATCCCCTTCCCTTTGGTGTTCCTCATGTGTTGCATTCACAAGAAAATCAGATTATCAAGACCTTGACCTTTGACCTATGAGGACCAAAATCTAATCAGTTCATCTCTGAGACCGAGTGAATGTTTGTGTCAAAAAGAAAGTGTTTTAGTGAGAAACACTGAATGGAAAAAATATGTAAATTCACTGGGTACCTGTTATTTCTCTATCCACTGGATTGGAACAGTTATATTTTGAAACCTTGCTTTGTTAGTTTAAAAAAACACATATCACAGGACAGATAGTTTTGTCACCTTGGTGGGGAAGTAGCGGCTGAACTTGAACTTCTTGAGTGAGACGGTCATGGAGTAGGTGCCGAAGAAGAGGATGAAGGACATGAGAGCCAGATCGGGGACGTACTTGCAGGACTTTCCCACCAGGGAACCTCCGTACTTCAGACACTCCTTCTTGCTCAGCTGGCTCCAGTCCAGAGCTGTCACATTTAACTGGGGTGGTTGGTGGCAGTGGTGGGGAGACAGGAAGAGGATGAAGAAGAGTGAAGTGTTTTGACAGAGACATAGAGGAAAATGCGAACACAAAAACAGAGAGAAAATCGTTGGCACGGATATAGCATCATAATCCATGGAGGAGAGTGAGAGGTTAATGGGATAGATGGTGAGAAACAAACAAAAGGAGAGAAGCAGGAGAGCAAAGTGGCCTCTTTGTCAGACAGAGTGGATATCTGGGTTGGCTGTAAACACATTATTTTGTATCTTTTCTAACAGCATCATCATCTGGGTTTTGAAACATCTGTAAGTCATTCTACAAAAGCTGAAACGTCAAAGCTGAAACGTCACCAACCCATAAACATTCAGCTTAAAATTAATAAGAGTAAAAAAAAGAGAATTGAATGAAAACAAGCACTTACCCCAGAGACACTAGAGCTGTTATCTGGCATTGGAACTAAACCATTGAAGATCATTGCAGCCACTGTTTATGAATGGGAGAGGGCCAGATAGAGACAGGGAAGTCATGAGACAGAAAATGAAGAGGTTGAGGAGGGGGAAAAAAAGGGGGAAAGAAAAAGAAATACAAAAAAATAATGAAAATCCAGCCACTGGACGCTGCAGAGAGCACTCTGAGGTCCATGCAGACAAACTCAAAAGTACTTACTTGCAGGAGGCAGGAGCCAAATTGTTTGTGCATGGCAAAAACGAAAAGAGACAAATCAGTTACAGAAATCAGTGTCTACAGAAATGACTGCAAATGTCTGTCATTTTCAAAAGGAGTTTGTAAAATGAGGGAATCAAACTGTATTAAGCCCATGCAACCACATGCATTATAGCAGATGTTAGTGATCCACATTCTGATGATCAACACAAACAACAACAAGTGCCCAAATAATACATGATACAGATGTCTGATCTGACAAGTGGAAGAGTTTAAAACTACGAAAAATGTGATATATCTGCTATCTGATATATCAGGGTTGTATTGTAGAACAACTGAGCCCCAAAAATGACTAAAGGCAACATTTTCAGGGGAAGTATTTGGACAGTTTCTCTTTTCTTGTCCTTCAGCCTGGGGTGAAGCACCACACACTTGTGTCTTGCTACCCAGACAACAAGAGGGTCACCTCTATATGACAGTTACATGCTGTTTGTGGTTATAAACTGACCAATATCTGAACTGGTCCCACCACCTGGGGGGTCTCCAGTCTGACTGGGGTATTTCAGTGCTCACTTGGGCAACGATGAAAGGGATTGTTGTGGGAAAGGGAAACTGTGGGATGTTTTGATATTGGATTTCTGAGCTCGTCAGGGATTGGCCAAAGATTGATGATGGATTGGTTATCATCAGATACACTTGGGTGAAGAGAGCAGAGCTGTCAACTGAGGCCTCTGTCAGCAGGCTCTTCAAAGGGGAGAGCTTTTGGCAGCGTGCTGGAAAAATGGCTCCAACTGTCTGATTGTCAAACCTCAGATCCAGGAGGATCAATGTGGATTCTAACCTGGGTGTGGCACAGTGGACCAACTCTCTATCCTTGCTATGTTACTGTAGGGTCATGGTAGTTTCATACTATCTGTGATCCTGTCAGTCATGGGGAGGAATGTGTCCAGTTTGTTGACTTCAGAGTTACGTCTCTGCTTTTTGTAGATAATATAGTCGTGTTGGCTCTGATCAGAGTCAGCATCACTTCAGATGATCTATCCATGGCTACATGGAAAATGGTGGATTGTTCTTGCCATGCTGGGAGTTGGAGTGAGTGAATTGCCACTTTAGGTGAAGAAATTTTAATATTTCAGGGGTTTACAAGATGCTAGGAAGACTCCTATAAAGACTAAGCTCTTAATTACCAGTCACGCTATGTTCCAAACCTCACCAACACTCATGAGCTTTGGATAGTGGTCCAAAGAATGAGAATACACGCAGCTGAAATGAGGAAGCTCAGATATCCAGAGGGTGCCAGGGGTGGAGCTGGACTGCACAGGTTGGGGGACTGGTTTCCAATTGGCCCCTTCTGATTAAAATTTTCTAGGCACGTCAAACTGGTGAGACCACGGGCACACTGGCAAGATTATACTGTGCCTCTCATCATGCCTGGGAGCAGCTCAGGTCCCCCAGGAGGAATAGTAAAATGGTAGGGGAGGGGGGCGTGAGGATTACATTGCTTAACCTGCTGTCCAAATAGAAGGGAGAAAATGGATGACTGGATAAAAGTTCTCTTCACTAATGTAAAGTGTGCTGTTTTCTCAGGTCAGTTATTTGGGCTGACAGATGTTCTTTAAGATAGAATTGCTCCTTCTAATGTAATTGCCTCAAGTAAAATACCACATATTTTGATAAGAGCATTTCTCAGCAGTAAATTCTTATAATACAGGTGAGTGATTTAACTATCCTTTATATTCTGACTGTGACATGAGTCTACTGAGCCCATAACCCCACTTGTAGCCACCTCCTCCTTGTGGATAATCCCCCTGTACCTCCCTGAGCCAAGGGGTGAACTCACTCGGGTCTGGGGCCAGGCACTCGCACTTGTAGGCGGTTACGTAGTCCGGCTTGAAGTCGGTGTTGATTGGGTAGTATTTGAAGGAGCCCACCATCTTCTTGATGGCGTCCGAGATGAAGATGAAGGAGATGAGGCTGGAGAAGCCCTCCTCGGTGAAGCGCGTCATGTACTTGATGATGTAACTGGCGTCGGTGGCGACCAGGATGAAACACTGCACGCAGGAGTGCATGCCAATCCATAGACGCAACTCCATGTAATCTATGTCGTTATTCCTTTGGGGGTGAGAAGTCAGAGGAGTATGGTGAATGTACTGAGCAGTGGAATTCATGTCCACAACCAGCATGAAGCATTAACATTGTGTCTTTTATGAAGCCAATCATGTTGATAAGGTAAAATCTATCATGTGTTGCAAATGTACCAACAGGCTCTAAATGCCTCTGTCACTGACACTCACTTCCACTACACTGAAGGAGAGCAAACAACAATGTTTAGTGCAAAAAGTCTCACACAGCTGTGTCAGATCAAAACTGAAAGAACCCCAAAATATCTGCAGCTTTCAGTCACCCATACACACTGTATTTAAATTACTATGCTGTACTCAGACCTCTAATCGTAAGGTTCACAGACAGAATACATGCTAGATATCAACCCTGCAGGGAATGACTGCTTGAAAAACTGACATGTGTAAAAATGAAGGGATCATACACTCCAGAGAGGTTAGCTTGTTTTTCTTCATAATTATTAAAGGGGAACTACAGAGGTCTGGTTGCTTATTTGCTGTTTTGGATTCTATTTTGTCCTCTACTGAGCTCCCCCCACAGTTTCAGAGTGCATATTTTGCAACAATGTCATAAGACCTCACAGCTAACCCTGCTGCTTAATAAAATATCACATATGTTCCACATTGAAATTAAAGAGGATGTCTTGTTCAACAGTTGCTCAATATAAACATCCAGTACAGCATCACTTGGTTTTAAAGAAGCTCACTTGCTGAATTCAAACAGGAGCTTTTCAAAGATGAGGATGGGACCAGTGGAGCTGAGGATGATGAGTGGCTGACCGCTGAAAAGACAGAAGACAGAGCCAGCCAGAGCTGTACCCAGGAAGCTCTCCATCACACCCTGTTGGAAGAAGAGGGGGGATAAGCTTACTCTACACAGAAACTGAGCAGGAGGAGAGGAGCTGTTGTGAAAAGAAACTTGGAAATGAAAGTGCAGGACACAAAGCTGTTGAGTTGTGGTGTTGATGAAGTCAGCAACTCAAGCTTGAGATGAGATCTAAAGAATAACAATGAAATAAAGGGGAAGTGTGTGTTGGTGGGTCTAAGGTGGGGGTGGTTTCTTCATCTGTCAATCCCCATCTAAAATCATTCCTGTGTGTGTCCGAGTGTTTGTATGTTTGCGTTACATATTGATGCATAGTTAGGAAAAGGAGAGATCAGAACTGATGTAAAACCACACTGACCTGAACCAACACTGGCTGCTGAGATTTATTTATGAGGCAAAGGTCAATGACATCAGTGTTTTATCACTGAGAAGTAAAATCAAATCAATAATGATGTCTTTGTCACACATTAAGAAGATTGACAGGCTGAAGAAGATAGTTTAACTAAATTAAACAGAGGAAAACAGTGTCATCTGTATAGAAAAACAAGCTCCCTTTGGTTAAAACTAACAATGTATCTCAGCTAACCTGATAAATATGACATGCAAATTACACTTGAACTTCCTGGGCTGACACCAGTTGATTTTAATCTAAGAGTCTGTACTTGCCTGTGTTTATATTTGGTTCTTGGTAAAAGACTTTCCAGGCATGTTAAATGTGAATGTGACTGGGTTTTCCATAGGTCATTTATTTGTCCTAAGATTCATGCACACCTCCTCTATACTGGAGGGGAAAGGAATACAAATCTGTTGTACATAGCTGTGTCATCTGAAACTGTCTCTAGCTGGACTGTGTTTGTTTTTAACACATTTTAAGCAATGTGGGAAATACAGGCACATCTCAATAAAGTAGAATATGATGGAGGTCATGATAGTGCAGCTACTGAACCAGACTGAGAGCATTTAAAGGCTCAGGAAACCTTTGCAGGTGTTTGGAGTTAATCAGCTGATTAGAGTGTGACACCATTAGGTTACAATAG
>OMNW01009980.1:9132-56551 GCA_900303245.1 Selene dorsalis | reverse complement strand
CACACACACACACACACACACACACGCACACACGTGCACATACCCTGGGTGTGGCGGCCAGCAGGAACTTTGGTGGCTGTGTGGGCTGGCAGGGCCACAGCGTGGAAGTGGCAGAATTTCTGCTGTGGATTTTCACATCTGCGTGTCCCACTAGACCAGGTCTGAAGGCTGTGAACACCAGGTCCTGAAACACAGCAGAAAATAGTGCATAAATAAATAAATATTACCTTCATAACACCAATTCACTCATGCGAAACCTGCCCACTACAGTAATTACGTGAGAGGGGCAGTGTGCTGAAATTACAGTCATTTCAGAAAACACTGCCAGGGATATTATACCTCCCGCTGAACTGACTCCTGATTGGATTTGTGTGGTGAGATGAAAGAAAACACCAACCTCGAATTATGGGTAAGAAACAGCAAAATGAGGTAAAGAAACTGAAGCACACAGAGGTTACCGAGGACAACGCTCATGGGCTCATCACTGACTCTATTCTGGTTTCTCTGGCAATATGCCTGAAATATTATGTACATTTTCAGCTAAATGCTTTAAATGTTGCAGCAAATGCACGATTACGCAGCTTATATGATGTCACAGGATGAGCTGGATGACTTATCACGTGATCTTACATTTGGGCTCAACATGGTGTGGATCAATGTTGAGCAGAGGATGAGGATGAGGAGATGGTGATGAAAAACTTGAGTATAATGTAGCTGTAGGTGCGTAATGAATATCTGAGTGTTGTGTGCATGTTACTGTGAGTGCCAAGTGTGAGCCCACTGCAGTGGTGGAAACACAGTGCCACCTAATGGTCGATTTAAAAAAATTTTTTTTTATGACACTGCTGGTCAACAAGTCTTTGGTTCTCTCTGTTACTGAATGTGATGGATGTAAACAGACAAATGGACGACAAAGCAACAACGTGAACAATACTTGTCTCTGAAGCCAATGCCTGACCAACACTGCTGGGATTTTACAGGAACATTAGATTGGGTTCTTACAAAACGAAGCCTCGAGAGGTTGAGTCTTAATGTAAAAACAGCTAGATGTCAAACTTTTGATACATGTTTTCAGGGGTAAATCGTTCATGAACGGCTCCTGATCTGACTGTTCTTCATTAGCGGGCAAGATAAGAAACAGAGAAACGATGCTGACACTGCAACAGTGGGATCAACGCAGCTTAATGTTCGAGTGGTCTGCCGTGAGGGAGCGGAGGAGGCGCTGAGAGTGCTTCTGCAGAGGAGATGGACGATAAGAGAAGACCGAAAAAATATATTAGAAATGTAATGTGAGTGACAGATGTGGCTCATGTTGGGATGGATGGGGGGATTTGATACAAAGAGACAGAGAGAGCATTTGAAGCGGTGCCCCACAGACAGACTAAACCTCAGGGCACAGTGAGGAGCTTTCCAAGATGCCTGGTTCTCTCAACTCCTCGACAGGGGCAGCAGGAGAGCTGAAAGCAGCACTGACCACACTGTCAAGTACCCAGCCAGACAGAGATGAGCCAAGCAGAGAGCAGAGACACTGTGCCAGCTACGTGCAGCTTCAAAAGAAGAACCAGGGGCTGAAAAAAGTTAGTGGAAAGTGTGGGAAAGAGTAATTTCTAGAAGCCCAAGAGGGAATCCAGGGTCAGCATGGTCATACAGAGGAGTACAAGCTCTCCTGCTGTCTGTAAGTTTCTTTGTCTCTCTCTCATATTTTAAACTTTCTTCGTATATTTTCCTCTTCTTTTAGTCCTTAAACTACTGTGGGGGGGGTGAACCTAAGATGTGAGGCAGCTGCCTGTGATGAGGCCAGGGGAGGAAGAGTGGGATGGAATTACCCCGGACCAACAGCATTTTCTCCAGAGTATTTTCCACCCAGCAAGTTAAGTTAGAATTAGTGGAGGACGGTAATGTGATACATATCTGCAAATGGGAAGCTGTTTGCTGGATGAACAATCTGATGAGATGTACTTTCAGTGATTTTTTTAGCTAAGCTGAGTGACTAAAACAGTCTTAGAGCCGAGTATCTTAAGAGTGTTCATGCAGCTGTTCACATTTTTCGAGGTTGTCTGTATATTTGAACTGGCTCCTATGCTTTTTAGTGTCGCTCTCCCACTAACAATTAGATTCCCGTATTCCCGTAAAAAAAAAAAAAATGGAGAAAATCTCCACATAAGTCTGTGATCCTAAGCTGCAGCATCCAACACATATGAAAACATGTGAGTGCAGCTAAAAAGAACTGCAGTGTACTACATCCAGACTGGATTCAGTATCTCCCAGAAAAATGATGCTGTAAACAAACAAAATTTACCTAATCCACACTAACTGAAACTTCAGCTACAATCTTTGTCCCCCATTTACTGCTTAGCATTTCAGCCTCTGAGGTACTGAGGGAGCAGCAGTAAACCAAATTGTTTTCATATCACATCACAACACAGGAGAATAGCTTGATTTTAATAGAGTAAACAAAGAACAGATGGGGTGTCATGATGGACAATTACTGTGAGTTGACACACATTTTACCTATTCTGGCAAACAAAGTTAAAGTGTTTCAGAGAATGCCGTCAGTGTAGATGTGGCCTTTAATCTCCTTTAAATTCTAATTTTTAATTTTGAAATGAAACTGAGTCTGGAAACATACAGTATAGAGAGAAGAAGGACAGTGTTACTGGATCACAGGGCTGCACAGGGATTAGTTTCCACATTGGATCCCTGAGGAGGGAGAGGAAGCCTGGGGCAGAGGGCACGCTGTGTGGCCCAACACAGGCCCATGCTCTGGGGGAAGTTTCAGCAACGTCAGCCACACGCGCAAACCCTACTGGAGTTTCACCTATCTGTCCCACAGCGCTGTGTCTGCAGACGGCTTCTCAACCAGCGGCTTCTCAACCAGCGGCTTGTGTGTAGACTGCAGCTCGAGTGTGTCAGCTGTGTTTCTCACCTGGAGAACAGGGCTGGTGTGCGTGCTGGGGAAGGAGGTGGGTCTGTTCAGCCACAGAATCAGGTCCTTGCGAGACAGACACTTAGTCCTGGGTTCTAACCTCCCGCTGCCCCCCTCCCCGTCTCCGGCTTCCTCCTGCTTTTCTTCTTCAAGGCCAAACAGGCGTTGATAGTGGAGCCGGTACGCAGCTTTCAGGGACAGAAAAAGGGCTAACCATCTGTGAAAGGATGCAATTACAAACAGAACTGTCAAAGAAAATACTTTAAGAGGACCTGAGTAAAATTTGCCATCATTAGATATAATGTCATGTGAAACATGGATAATGTATTTCACCCTCAATATTGTCGGACAACTTTCTCATCTGGACCTTATTTTTCTTTACGTGGATGTTTGAGTCAGCCTCTCCAGCTCAGCCACCAGTGGTTATCAATAGGAAAACAATAGGACAAAGGAACAGCCACTATAGATAATGATACCTTCTCTATAAGGCATGAGCATATTCTTTAGAAGTTCAAGGGGAATAATGCCTGTAATAAGTAATAACTACATGACAGAGGGTTGTAATGATCTTAATTTTAGAAAGTTAGATAAAAGTGTTGCTTTTTGTTGATTATGGTTAACTCCAACAATCCCAACCACTTTTAAAATAAACAATCAAAACACATCTACACAACTGAACAGCTTTGACATATCCTTTTCTCCCTCTGTCCCTCCTCTATCCCATTTCCCTCACTTATTTCTCTGTTGGACATTATGTGTCTTTCTAAGAGACCTTGAGTAAGAGCAAGCAACAGATGTAAAGAGGGAAACTTGACGCTCACCTCACTAAGGTGCCTTGCAGCATAAGGTTGGACATTTCAGCTGGTGATACATCAATGAAGCGCAGGAAGGAGAAACAACTTCCTTTGTCATTACCTGGGAGAGTAAAAATAAAATCCAGAATAAAGAATATGACAATGAGCAGCACAGAAAGAGGAAAAGCCAAAACATGGAAATATCTTGGTTGAGGAAGGAATGACAAAAACATCAAAGGACAAAGAGGGAAACTGGGCTGAGGCCGAGCTTTGAAGGTCAAATGAAGGAGAACGTCTCACAGGAAAACACATGCTTAGTTCTATCACAAGTCTTATATAGTCTGGGATCAAAGCGTGATCTGTGCTCACCTCCTCTGTGAAAAAGAGACTGCTGGATGTGATTTGGAGAGAAGGGAGACAACAGCAGCTGAAGTAATCTGAGGAGGATGTAGAGAGGAAGACAGGGTTACACCACTGAATGTGAGAAAGAGCGAGCGACTAAATGTGGGATGACAAAGTGATCTCAGTCCAACCCGCAAAATGTCTGTGTGAAAGCTCAAACTGGGATAATAGCCCTGTGAGACTCCCAGATCAGCAAATATTCAGAAGAATAAAGATTTACTGAGAAAACAAACAGAGCTGACAGCAAATTTACAGCAATTTAAAAACAACGCAGGAGGAAATTTTTCTTTAATGGTTTACATTGGATTTGATGATATTTATGGAGTCCCACGGCGGGTCTGTGGGCTGATATCTGTGTGGTACGACTTACTTGTTCTTGGCCTGGTTGTGTGCGTGGATCAGGCCGTGACGGTAGAGGAACTTCGACATGTTGTAGGGCTTGATGGACATGTGGAAAGGAGAGCGCGTCTCTTGGCGCTCGAACAAGTCGGGGTGATTACACACCTACACCGGACCACACAAAGACGGGGCAGTGGTTAGGATGTGCAAACAAGCTGACAACTCATTGTTGAGGGGATGAGCTTTGTTCCACACAGTGAGGTGTAGTGACTTTCTGACTATTAGAACATTCAAATTCCTGAAAGATTCACTGCAGCTAAGTCATCACAACAATGATAACATGACACCGAACATGTTTATTAGATCACTAAATCAGTGTCTGTGATCAATCATCATGACTGCATCTGACTAAATAATCACATCATGCTGTTTTCTGCACCAGTGACCGAGGAGAGGGCGTAACAGAAAGGAACCGGTACCTTTCTGAACTGCATGACCAGGTTCATGAGGGAGGAGGTGGTGCTGTGAGCCTGCTGGGCCGTGCCCATGGATGACTGCAGCAGGTCCTCAATAGAGATCTTGTTCCTGAGGGCCTGGTAGAGCAGCCTCTGCCGGGACGTCAGCTGGCAGTAGGTCAGGATCTCAATCTGTGTAAAGTAAAAGCCAGGGGATGAGCCCAGTGTGCTTCTAAAGCAACATACTGACACTGATGTAATCATGTATGCATTAGCTCACCACAAACATTTTAATTTGAACCTGAATGTTTAGTGTTTTCGATAATGAACCAGTCTGTAAGTTATCTCTGTGGTACTATTAGTCAGGAGAAGTTAAAGGCGTGAAGAGTGAAGACTTAAAAAGAGAGAATCTGTAATATGAGAACAGTCAGTCAAAATATTCTCATTCGGTCCTGGTTAGGAAAGAAGACCGATGCATAAAAAAGAAGCATAAAATGAGCCTAAAGCAAGAGAAAATTATCCACTTCTTGATTTACAGTTGCCATCATGCTGCGCCTCCTTTGAGACACATACAGAATTTTCACATGGGTTCAACCAAAAAACGAATTATGGCTGCAGCCTTCATGCCCAGCTCAACCCACATTCTTTAAACACACATCAAAATCTCTGGTTTTATCAAGCGTCCTGCTCTGCTGAAGGCAGTGAAAACTGAGCAACAACATACCATAATAAAAAATAAAAAATCAGCTATGAACTGTGAGCGAACTTCACCAGTTACTACTGACTTCAGGAGGCTGAGGAAACAAGAGAAACCAACCAGAGCAGGGGAGAAAACGAAGTGGGCTGGCAGGATAGTGTGTGGGTGCGAGGGGAAGTGAAAAAGACAGATGTGGGGGCGTGGTGAACTCTGCCATCCCTCTGACTCTGTGCATGGAGACTCCCACAGCGTATGAGTGAGTATGTGTGCGGCGTGTGTGACAGACAGAGACCCGGAGTCCAGCATCTGTCAGGAGGATCTGCCAGCAGCAGCATCGCTCACAGCCACATTACAACACTTTCTGTGTCATAGCCGTGTTATGGGAAGACGAATGGATGACTGATGCAGCCCAGTCAGACTTCTTTTGGTACTGACTAAATATAATGAGGCATTTATTATGTAGCATGTCAACTAACACTGTGTACAGAAGTCAAGATCCAGTGCACTGTAGTTCTTTTTTTTTTTTTTTTATTTGATCAGATTGACTAGTGGGATTTTAAACCTTTATCCATCAAATTATCTACAGAAACAGAATGTTTGTCTTTTGGAGAACTGCATTTGAAAATTGAAATTTGAGAATTGATTTCTAAATTTGCATCAGTTCCAACTGGAGTAGAGGCTGGGTTCAGTGTTTAGAGCAGGCATCTCAAACCGAGTCCACAAAGGGCCGTGTGGCTGCAGGTTTCTTGTTCCAACACACAGTTTGACCAATCAACTGTCTGAAGACTGAGATCAGGTGATTAAATGAGTCAGGTCTGGTGTGCTGCTGCTTGGTTGGAATAAAAACCTGCAGCCACAGCAGCCCTTTGTGGAAATGGTTTCAGAAGACCGGATTAGAGAGACGATCGTTCGCTCCTCTACCTTGTCCGAGAGCTCGTTCTCCACGTCCTTCTTGATCCTGCGCAGCATGAAAGGCTTTAGGATCATGTGCAATCTGGAGAGCTGGTCTGAAATACAAATATCAAACAGCGTTGTTTAGGTCCAAAATATATCGCATGCAACAGTGAGGAGTGGGGAATCAAAGATCAGAGCTGGCACGCAAATAATAGATTTTCTGCACAAACAGAAGAGAAAAAACATTTTGTGTTGTCAGCTGGACAAGTGGGAGAGAAGCTGAACACACAGCCAAGAGCAGCATTGTTTTCTTTTTCTCAGATTTTAGAGTTGTACTCACTCTCATCGATGGCCGACTTGTTTTCAGCATGACTCTCGATGTCCTTGGAGAACCACTCATTAAACTCTTCATGGGAATCAAACAGTGTAGGCATGATGAAGTGCAGCAGGGCCCACAGCTGAGAGACAACAATAACATACACTTGTCAACATCTGTGTCCCTGCACATACCAACTCTCTCTCTCTCTCACACACACACACGCGCACACACACACACACAGAGCCCACCTCAGCCATGGTGTTCTGGATGGGTGTCCCGGTGAGCAGCAGCCTGTTCCGACACTGGAACTGCAGGAGGATTTTCCACCGGACGCTGAAACCACACAGACACTTTGACTGGTGATCTGGTGCAACAACTGCTCAGGTTTATCATCATTATTTATAGCTTCACTAGACTCTAATCTCAAGAATTTACTCAAACTGCGTGGGACGGTTTGTGTGTGTGGGATGACGTTTTCTCCCACACACATGCACGGATCGACCTTTTGCAAAACATTTTCTGAAGAGATTTGTAGGTTTTGGTCGGCGTCCAGTGGGCGCCCTGAACTTTGCAGTTGTAACACATGAACAAGAACATTTTTCTACAATCTGTGAGACTTTTTTTGTTGATTTCCAAAATGTAAAAAATAAATAAATAAATAAAATAAAAATGGTGTTCCAATTTTTGTGGCCACTTTATTACAAAGTGAGCTCCTTTACATTACTGACAGCAACACCCATAGTACAGGTAAGTATGTGTAGAGAAATGTGTGATTCCTCTCTTCTAGCAGCTGCTGACCTCTCTTCATGTCCGCAACAAACAGACCTGAAACTCATCTCATCAGTAGTTTTGAGAAAAGTTTATCTGTCGACTAAATGACTCTAAAAATCAAATCATTTTGCTACTGGTGAACACTGTGTACAGTGTCTCAGCTTTGGAAGCACTGGTATAAGTGCCTTTTAAAAATGTGTCGCTAGAGAGTTTTCAATCTTCAGTGTTGGGAAAGTTCATTTTCTACATGAACTAGTTCAAAGTTCTGGTCACAAATTCTAAAATGAACTTGTTCAGTTCATAGTTCGTAATTCAAAATTTTGAACTTAGTTCACGGTTCCAAAAATGACCTAGTTCTGTTCTGTTTTTTCAATATGTTGAAAAAACAGGAAAGTTCAATAAATTATTATTTTTCAAAATTACTCCCACAGCCACTAACGGGAAAGACGAGTGGTGCGTCATGTTTACGTGTCTCCCGACACTGTGGTGGCTGGTGTTGCCAGATTGGGTGTTTTTTCCACTACATATTAAGGCCTGTTTACAGTGTGTTTTAGCTGGGCTTTCGCCTGAAAGCCTCTATGGAAATGTGTCACACTCTTGAACGAAGTTACACTGTGAGAGAGCGCCGTTCACAAACGCCAGAATGAACGTGTTCACAATAACGTTCATCAAGCAGAAACACAGTATGTTCAGTTCACCTTCGCCCAAAGTATGAAAAAGTTCATGAATGATCCTTCATTGAAGGTGTTCAGGCACAACATTGTCAATCTCTGTGTTGTGTGTTGTAATAAAGTCTATCTATCTAGCCGTCTATCCATCCATCCATCCATCCATCCATCCATCCATCTATCTATCTATCTATCTATCTATCTATCTATCTATCTATCTATCTATCTATCTATCCATCTATCTATCTATCTATCTATCTATCTATCTTGCTATCTATCAATGTATTATTTGTTGTTTTTTAATATGTTACCTGGTGCTGCTTTTCAAGGCCTGGGCCTCATCCAGAACCATGTACTGCCACTTGACCCTCTGGAAGTATTTGACGTCCTGGACCACGAGCTGGTAGCTTGTGATAACCACGTGGAATGGTGCATTTTGTGTGTAAAGGGTTTTCTGTGTAAGCACACACAAAGAGAGGGAGACACAGAGCTACAGGATCAATGCTGAAGAAAAACGAGGGAGCGCAGCTTTTACTGACCAAGCCGTACGTGACATGATGACAATCTTGAGAAGTGGCTGTTATTTCATCCTCACCTGGCTCCAGAATTTCCGAATCACCTTGCGATCGTGAGGGTTTCCCCAGTACGGCAACACCTGGAGGACATATCAATAAAAAGTGGGTCAGCTCTGTCGATAAATTGAGCATGTGAATCTTTTTCATCTAATCTATATTCCATGCCTGTTCCACAGTACAGTAGTGAGCAACGCAATGAAACCAGAGCTCCTCTGATGTACCCAGAGGAAACATTTAGGCATAGCATCATGTATGAATCACCACCTCGCCTGTTGAGTTGCTGGTGTAGAATGCGATGCGAAAAGATTTACACATCATTACATCACTCAACGCGATCCGGCATTCCATTGTTTTCAGACGGTCCTGCTTTGAGTTTTCAGGAAGCTTATCTTCAAATTGTGTAATAGGGTCTTTTCACACCTCATTAGCAAAACATACTGGGATTGATTTATTTCCAAACTAGCAAAGAAAATGGGCATAGCTGAGTGCTGAACACAAGGAGTTATTTGTGTGTGTGTGTGTGTGCTCAAGCTCAGCTGACATATTGATGTATTTGATAAATGTTCTTAAGTCTCAAAGAATGCACACAGCCTTTTTTAACATGCAAGGGGATTTTTTAAGAACAGCCACCCAACAATCCAGCTTTGAAGAGTGTGTTAATGTAAGCCGTGCTACAATACTGCCCCCTAATGGATAGTTCCACGTACGCTTGCACCTTTGTATGACTTCAGATGTTAAGCAGCATTTCTCGCTTGATCAAAGCAGCAGTGGGTCATTAGAGGAGCGCAAAAGAGCAGCAGACTCCTTCAGACATGTTTTAGCAGGTGTTTCCGCTGGGTGGGTGCTCGCTCAGCGGCGCGGTGGGTTCTCACCTTGAATTTGGGCACAAAGCGGGTGAACTCCTGATGCCAGTTGTTGAGTGTGGAAGCAGGAGAGATAATTAGGAATGGACCCCAGATGTTGTCTCTCTGTGCACGAACAGAAAAAGAGAACACGCCGTCAGCCGCAGCAACAGGTGGTCTTTGTGTGTGTGTGTATGAGCGGCACCCAATAACAGGAAGCCCTGGAGGAAAACTTTCATACATCTTCCTGTCAGCCATAGGTCAACGATGAAACGCTCACATTTCCCTTAAATTCTGTGTTTTTCTCCCTGTGGAGTTTGGGGACCGAATCAGCTTCTCACAACAATGATATAATTCATCTGTCTCACTGAATGAAATATTCCAACACCTGCAAAAAGCTCAGCCAGAAGCTCAGGACTCTTAAAAGGATGCAGGTGCACAGGGACGTATTAACAGCAGGGACAATCAGATATTCCGCTCAGTTTTTGTGAGCTGTGTGGTAAATGAAGCCCTTTGGCCTGAAGGGCTCTCTCACCTCTGCTAGGTGAGCCAAAAGCGCAATACTCTGCACTGTCTTCCCCAGTCCCATCTCATCTGCCAGGATTCCATTGATTCCCTGAAGAGAGATACAAAAACAAAGCAGAAAATAAATCACTCAGTCCTTTGACTTCCAGAAAATATCCTGCACTGACTGTAAAAAAAAAAAAAAGGTTTCTTTTCATAAATCTTGAATTAAACATCAATGCAGCTTCTGCTTGGCAAAAATGGCACTGTATCTAATGTGTTATGTTCGTGGTTTCACATCATGTGAGTGAACAACTCCAAGTCTTTCTCATGTTTTAATAGCAATTCATAACCTCTAGCCCAAAAATAAGCAGACGTAAACTTTTCCAAATTTCTAAAACCGGGTCCAGATAAATATTTCTGAAAGATATTAAGGGTTACAGGAAATATGCAGGTCAGAAACAGACATGTACCTGTTCATAGAGGTTTGCCAGCCAGTTCATGCCCTTGAGTTGGTATCCCTTGAGTTTGCCGTTGAAGATGGTGGGCTGGGGAATGTCATCACCGGCGTGGATGGATGGGTTGGACAGGCTGTAGCTCTCTCCAAACCCACAGCCCACACCTGAGGACGAGCCCACAGCTGCATGCAGAGACGCGCTGCGACTGTCTTTTGCCTCCTCATCGAACATTCGTGTCTATAGCGGAGAGATTTGCAGATTAGTAGAACAGTGTGTGTGTGTGTGAGAGTTTATGTGTGTGTGTGTGGGGGATAAATGCTCCCGTGAAGCTGTGCTTGCATCATCTTACTCTTTCTTGATGAATCTGGTAGGCTTCTTTGGCGTTCCTCAGGGCCTGAGACTTGTAGTATTCACTATCTGAAATCACATATCATGAACTTGTGCATAAAACCATCAGACATTTTCTTTCCACACACAGGAGCATCCTGCCAAAAATACAGAAACATCACTGGGATTCTAGGGGAAAATATTACCTTATATTTTCTCATTCATCAGAGAATAAAATTAAAACATCATTGTTAGTGATAACAGACTGTTACTGGCAGTGATGTGTAATTTGTGCGCTGGCACACGCTGTCCCCTACATGACCTTTCTGATATTTTCAGAAGCTCCTGGCTCAAACTACAGGAAGGAAAAGTCATGAAACATAATCTACAGAAAGGAAAGAGGCAATAAATACAATGATAACTGGGCCCGGTGACATTTAATTCAACACTCGATATAATTCCAGAGAACTTGGTCAACATTTCCCCAAAAAGGATGGATAACTGTCAACCATTAATACTGAGATGTTCATACCATAGTCCTCCTGTCCCATGTTGACCATTACGCCTCCTCCGATGTCTATCTGTCTCTGAGCTGCTGTGTCCTCCAGCTTTCTAAGAATTTCCTCCTGAGCCGTTTCCCCCCCTGGACCTCCCACGCTGGCTTTACCGCTCATAAAGTGAGCATAAAGCTCCGTCTGGGTGATGAGGAAGTTCAGTTTGCGTTGCTGACGCTTGGCCTGTGAGAGAGGGAGAAAGGCATTTGTCACCATCCAGGATTTTCATAGTGTAGACAAAATTTGAACCGAATCATTTGTTACCTTTATTTGACAGCTTATAATGATGCAAGTACTGAAAAAATACCAGCTGTAGAGAGCAAAAGACAAATGACTAACTTCACTAATCCTTCTACCTCTCTCATTTCCTCGTCCAGTTTCCGCTGCTCCAGGGCTTCCTTCTCTGCCCTCTTCCTGTGCTCCTTCTCCACTTTCTCATATTTCTTCCAGTACAGCATCATCTCCTTGGTGAGGCGTCGAGCCCGGGGTAACGTCTCCTTGCAGTTCTTCTGAGCCTGGATAGCTGCACGCCGCACCTCTCGCATGCACTGATGAGCCAGCTGGTGAAAACAAAACAGAGGAAGCCACGATTTACTCTTCCCAGTCAAGAAACGAGGGTTAGTGTCAATTCTCAGCTGGAAAATGTGACACAGTGTCTCAGAATAAAATATACAACACATCAGAGTGGATAGTTTACCTTTTTAGCATTGGTCAGCACCAGATTCTTGGCAGATGTTTTCTGCTTGAAAGTCTGCAAAATGGAATAAATGGGACAATTAGAAGCAGTGAACCACAGAAAATGTTTCTGAACATTTCAGAGAAACAGAAAATGTATGCGCTTTCATTGTTGACTCTTTGTTGTCATGCATACTAACCTTGGGGATCTCTTTTTTGGCAATGGTGAGCCACACCTTCCGCCGTCGCGCGTTCAGCTGCTCAATAGTCAGATGTTTCTTCTTCACCACAGGCAGCGGTGCATCATGGGAAAACTTGGCAAAGATCTTGGTGACATAGGGACGTCCCTCTTCTAGAAACTCTCCCTCTCCACGTTTCTTCTTCTTCTTCACCTTTTTTAATTTTGCTGTGGAAAAAACACAGAAATGTAAAACAATAAAAAAAATAAATAAATAAAACCTTGGAAGTGATTCCAAGAATCCAGTTCGTTTTTTCCTGCTGTGTTGATATAATAATGACCACAGATCTTTTTCTTTTCTATTTACCCTTGAATTTCTTCTCATCTTTGATCTTTTTCTTCTTTGGGCCCAGTAGGTGGCGCTGTTGCTCATAGAAGGGGTCATGAGTAGAAAGAAGTCCAGTGCTATAGTACTGATATTGGTGAAGCTGCAGGGCAAATATACACAAACGGGAAAAAAATACAGTAATGACATTTCAAAAGCGTATGTTAAATGTATCCTAAGTGTTTCTAAGCACTGTATTTATGAGCTGCTCTACCTCCCGGTCAGAGTGGAACTTGCTCTGATGCTGCCTGGTGTAGCGATGTAGCCTCAGCATGTCATGCAGGTCCTCCCGGGATAAACTGAAATCAGAGTCATCGGAGTCTGTGTCCGAGTCTGTGGTGTCATCAGTCAACAGAATGCTCTGCAGGAGACAGAAGAGGAATTCGGTCACAGGAAGCTGAGGGTAGCTCGTAAGAAAGGGAAGGAAAACACAGGAATGAAATGGTGTAAACAAAGAGGTACTGCAGGGGAAAATGTCAGCAAAGGGTTGCAACTAGTAATCATTATCTACTAATTCATTACTGGAGTCTTCACTGTGATGTGGAACATGTTTATTAAATACCTTGAGCCACTTCCTGTTTTTCTTTAGCTTGGAGAAATTGTAGAGACTGGTTTTATCTGCTTTTTGGTCTGTGGGGTTTAAAAGGGAAGAAGTAGAGAAGAAGTAAGACGTTATTGTGTAGTAATATATCAACACCATTAACAAATGTGTCTCTGTATGTATCTTACCTTTACTTTGCAGCAGAACCCCGTTGAGGGGTTTGCCCTCTGCTAACCCATCCACCTGCTCACATGGCTCACTCTTCACTGTCAAAGCTGTATGTTGGGAGGAGCTGTCCAGGGATAGTCCCGTCCCCAATCCATCATCGCTGTCATCACTGTCATCACTAGAATGAGAAATATGTATCTATAAGCTTACAATTTGCACCCTATATCTGATATCTGCTCTTTGGATGTGCATCTGACAGTATAAGTATTGCAACTGTGACAGTGACATATTTTTGTAGAACCATAACTATGATTGACCTGATCTATTGGATCTAATGTAAAAAAGACGGTTAGTCTACAAACAGGATGTAATATTGCTAGAATGCATTTTTAATCCATTTAGCTGCAATCGGTTCAGCTTAAGACCAAGTAACAACAAAACTGCATTTACAGCACTAATCCCTACATCCAAGCAGGAGCTGTCACAAAGCCTAACACCCACTGAAACTGATCCTAGACTGAGCCCTGGCAGAAACCAGTAGCTGAGTAGAGCTAAATGTTTTGCCCACCCCCAGCTCGCTTCTGCCTGTACCTGGTTATGTCTCTGTTGAAGATGGTGGCAGTCTGGCGCAAGAAACTGTCCAACCTCAGGGATCTTTCTAAGCGTTGCAGGTAGAGAGGTTTGGCCAGGCCGGAGCTCCCTGATGCTCCAACCTCCAGCCGGCCACCCTGCCCTGACGCCATGCGGCACAGACACCTCTGCCCAGCAGAGCAGGAACTTTTACTGAGGAGACAGAAAGAAAGGGATAAGAAAATGGTTCAAAGTCAATGTGTGCAGCATGTGACACTGCTAGCTATAGACTGAGCACGGCTTTCCTGTTTTATAGTAATTTGCCTAACTTGAGGCTTTGTTTTTCCAATCCATATTTTCAAAACTACTCAAATCCTGTATATGGGAGATATTCTCCTTCGTTTAAAGCGTATCAGTCACTAACCACATCCCAGATGAAGAATCTAGTGATTTGTTGTTCAATACAGTAGTATATATAGGGGACCTACCTTCTCAGTAAAGGATGTCATTGCTCTCGATTCCAAGATTAATGATGGTGGAAAGGTGGAATAACCCTATAAAACACAAAACATGCCATCATACACTGATCCTGAAATGACAAGTGTCTATGTCAAGCTGGTGTTCACAGGTTATTTACTTAAGTTGTATGCCGTTTTTTTTATTATGTCTTAGAGAAAGTTTGAGCGTAGCTTTCAAATATATCGTATAAAAAATGTAAAAGATAAATAAACAAATACAGCTCACTTCTCTACAACTATAGATTTATAGCAAGTGACCACTTCCATATATTCATATACACTACACTGAGGAATGTGTACTAAATGATTATTTTATGGGAAAACCCCTAACTAGCCATATATCTACTTCATAGGATTGTTGGTTAAATCCAATAAGGATATGTCAGGCCATTATACAACATACTATTTTAGTACTTTGATAAATTACTATAATGTTCAAGTTATTTTCTTTCTAAGTGGACAGAGATTCTTTCAACAGTAACACTGCTATGGTTAAGTTATACATCTTGCCCTTTGTAATTACCACTCACACTTTCTGAGACAAGTTCATTGCCCCTGGAGGCAAATGACAAGAACTTTTTTCCCTCAGGTAGTGGACTGCTTTCTTAAGCTTTAGCTCCCAGGAATATGCAGTAGGCTGTGCAATATTCTCGTTTACTCATATCTTTTATTTTTTTATAATAAGGACTATTTATTTATTATGACTATTTTAAGGTTATTTTAATACATTTATTTTTTAGGTTATTTTAATAAACTTTGCAACAAAGAGATCACATCATTAGTAGAAATAATACATTTGTAGAAACACATGCTGCTTTGGATTGTTTTGCCGAAACTAAATTTCGTTGTGTTGTTGCACTGCAATAACAATAAAGTATCTTGAATCTATGGACAAACAAGTTTTGTCTTATATTTAAGATGAAGAAACCCCGAAAGCTGTGTTATGTTGAACAATATTCATCTCCCATCGCTACCATGTCGATATGTTATCATTAGCTAACTAGCAAATCCACGGTAGCACTCGCTAGGCTTAGCTAGCTAACCTTGGATGGTGCACTGGATTGTAACTGGCGAGCTAACGACCGTTAGCTGCCTCGCTATGTAAGCACAAGCAGCCTCCGATCAATGATTGTAAAGGGTCAAGCTGCTGGTATGCACTTGCAGACAGCTTACTGGTATATGTAAGCCACCGTTAATTCATCATTTAGCTTTGGTGGTTGTTTAGCCTAGCCTCCGTGCTTTGATACAGGGGAACTGCCTCCTTGCTATCTCCTGTCTAATGTAGCTCTACAGCATTAAGGTTAGCTTATGACATTCTAAGGCGTTTTGACTCAGACGTCCTCTCACACCATTAATATGAAGTATTCAAATCGACTCTGTCTCTTTAAGGCCACCACCTCCTTCCTAAACAATGTATTAAGATATGATATTTGTTTAATGGCGATTCTTTAGCTGGTTAGTTGCAACAGCCAGGCCCTCCGCCCGCGCCTCTCGTACCCTGACTGCGGACGCGAGCGGGGACTTGGTTGCCTGGTGAACGAATGATCCCCATGTTTTAATTCTTTCTCCCTCCCGGCCATCTTCCCCCATTGCTCCTTCGCCATAACAACCACCACGGAGTATCTCACCTTGGCCCCGTGTCCCCCTTTTCGTCTCTCTCGTCGCTGCTGCCGACTCTCAGTTCTCTGACTCCAAAATGGCGGTTTGAGGCGCCGAGCGAGTCTGTGAGCTTTGAGTCGGCAGCAACAGCAGAGAGGCGGCCACTTTCTGTTACTGAGAGAGCAGAGACACGACGCCATGGCGAGGGTACAGCAAGGAGCAGGCGTTTTAATCAATGTCAGAGAGAGGGATGTTCGCTAGTCGATTTCTCCCAGGACGAAAATGTGATAATAAATCCCACCATTATCTCTCGGTAACATAGCGAGATACATCTTTACGATATAAGCCGTTTTTGGTCATATATACACAACTAATACAAGCGTATCGATGAATTTCCGATGTTGATTAATAGTGTCTGCCCACTGCGAAGATTACCGAGCAACGTCTTACGTCATCAGAAGGAAACACCGTTTTAAGTAAAGTGAGGCAGTTTGATTCCCACAAAAAATGACAATCATGAAGTTATTCTCTTACTTAATTTAGAGAGAATGAAAAACGCACTTTGTTGTGATATAGACCACATATGACCTTCCTGTCAGACCATACCATAATCCCAAATCACTAATTACCTGGTTTTATTTTATGCTGTGTAACTATGGTTCATATCTTTCCTCGGCCCTTTTTAATTTGTACTAAGCTGTTGATGGGTTTCTGAGGAACTGTAATGAAGGATATTGATCTTTCCCACAAAGCTGGTGATTGAAATGGTAAATAGACTGCATTTATATAGACAAAATCACTTTATATTATTAGTCACATTCACCCATTCACATAGTGCTTTCCTACTTTTTACACATCAATGATATGTCAGAGGAAATTTGGGTTTCAGTATCTTGATCATGGACACTTTCAACATGTGGGCTGGGGGAGCTTGGAAGCGAAACCACAGGACCCTCTAATGGGACAACCTGCTCTACCTCCTCAGCCACGGCTAAATTTATTTCTTAAGAATAAATTGCATTTTGTAAATAAAAACAATGGATCCATCAGTAGAGACAAGCTTTAATGTGCATCAATTGAACTGCAAAACAGCAAACATAACAAATAAGAGTTTGTTAATCTGTCTCACATTAACAGAGGGCTGTGTATTAGAGCAGGTGATTTCAGTTTAGGAGACGCAGATGTCACCTAAGTGCATGTTATGATTATTGGCCAAAACAAGAGCATTAGCTAAAGCAGTTAACAGAGAGAGAGTGCAGTTATATCTGAATACCATTCTACCACTGTAATCAGAAGTTCAGGCACATGTATACGCTGGACAGCCCTGGTGTCAATTCATATCCACCTTTAACAAAATGCTCCCATACAAAGTGCAAAGGTCTTCACTTCAGCTTCAAATACTGCCAACAAAAAAGGTGTATTCTGTAGAGAGCCACTGAAGCTGACACAATAGGCACTGCCAAGAGGAAATCAGTAAGACCGCTGACTGACTGTCATGTCATGTGGATGATGCAGTTTCACTAACATACAGTTATATGGGTCAGTTTTCCACCCTGGGAGAAGAGGTTTCATTCACAGCCAGCTGGATTTCTCCTCCTCAAATTTCACTGGATCAATGAAAGGTTTGTCAATGGATTTGATCATCAGTTCACCACAGTACACGCACTCAGATGCAATGATGTCATCAATATCTGATTTTATTTGCTCCCGGCTTGTTCCTGCAGTGCCCTTTCCCAGGCTGGAAGTGTCTCCTTCGTCCTTGGGCACTGGGCGGTGGCGGGACTTGGAGGATTGTGTGGTTGCAGCCAGCTTTTTCTGCAGCTCCTCCAAGCGGCCTTGCTTGTAGGCTGACAGGTGAGGGGCCACCTCCTACAAGGTAAAGAAAGGAACATATGAGAAACATTATTATAATACATTTAAGATTTTTTTTATTGAGTTGGCTGATTTTAAATGAAATGCTTACCTGCAACAGGCAGTCATAGTGGAACATGTGTCCACACAGGAATAGGTAAAAGGGCCTGTTGAGTAATGGGAAGTCACAAGCAGCACACTTCTCTTGGGAATCAACTACACCATATTTGTTCCTCATTTCTTGAATATCCTCTCTGATGCGTTTAGCGCTTTCCGTAGCCTCCTCCATTTCCTGTTTCAGCTCTTCTATGTGCTGGTTGTACTCCTCAAGGGAGCTGCAGATGGCCTCCTGAGGAATCATGGTAAATAGATTATGACATTGTGAGATTATGACAATTATGACATTTCCTAAAAGAAAACATGCAAGGAAAGACTAGGTTACTAACCTTAAAGTGGTCAATAGTGACAAAGTCTGGGAAGAAGGGCAGGATGTCTTCTATCTTGAGCAGGTTGCAGCTGGACAGACAGTTCATGGCTTTCTTCACATCTTTCTCCTCTTGTACCACATGCCGGGCGATCTTCAGCCAAAGCTTTTTCCTCAATTCCTCGTCATCCTCAGGCAGGTCAGCGCATGATTTAGCCAAGTCTACATCTACCTGTAAGTAATAAATAGAGAATAACTTAGTGACATGATCAAATTGTGGTAACAGGAAGTTTTGATAATAATCTGAATGACGATCTGTATAGAATTCTAAGTGACCCAAAAACATGCATCATTTACTTGTAATGCAAGATCCACTGCCTCTTCATACAGTTCCATGATCCTGTAAACCAGGACACAGGCCCGGAGGTAACCATGTTCAGCGCACAACCTGAGAGCATACTTCAGGTCATAGTGTATCTCTGAGGCGTGTGTCCCTGCCTGCTCAAGATACAACAGCAGAGAGTCTGGCTTATATTTAGCATAGAGTGACAGCAGGTAGTTATGGATCGCCTCCTCTGTCACATTGAGCTCATACACACAGAACTCCATGTAGCGGATGGTTTCACTGATCTGCTGGGTGCTGCCCATCTGGCTGTAGTTCATCAGAGCTGGGATGAGCTTCTTTGGATCCAGCTTCTTGCCCATCCGAATCCACGCGTCCACCACTTTTTTGGGAATATGTTGCATGAGGACGGGGGAGAACTTGTAAAAAAGCTTTTCATCACAGTGCTTGGAGAGCACATCCAGAGCTGCGCTGAAGTCGTCATGTTGGCAGTAGTGGGATATCACTCTCTCGTAGTCCTGCATGACAACTGAGAAGTAAACCATGTCGTCCACGTTGCCGTGGCTGGCCAGGAGGTCGTAAATGGTGCTGCGGTTGTTGAACAGGCACTCCTTGTGTTTCGGGCTGCTGAGGAAGTGGCGGAACTCATCACGGGTCTCTTGGAAGATGATGCTGTTACCATCACTCTCAAGCTGTCCGAGGCTGTTCAGGTAGAGCTCTGCGAGCCATGTGACCAGCAAGGTGATCTGCGTTCTCTCACTCTGCTTCAAATTATTTAGTTTCTTCAGTAAAAACTCCTTTAGGGCTTCCTCTTGTTTGGCTTCAATGAACTTGAGTGCTATCTCTTCAAAGTAGTTCTGTGTCAGCGCATAGCACTTGGCGCTCTCCAGGTATCGCTTATTCTGGAAGCAGTGCTCAGCCTCCTTGGCCAGCACCATGTCCATGCACTCCGGCCGGTCACGGCAGTACTCCTTCGCCAGATCAAATTTATTCATACTCATGTACATCTGCCACACGTCCCTGGCCTCACGCTGGATGTGGTATCGGAAGACCGCCCGTTCAGTGTAGATCCACACCAACCCACCGAAGGGGTCCTTGATCATCCTCTTGAGAGGGCCAAATTTATCTGGGAACACATCCTCAAATACCACCTGTCCATTCAGAGTACAGATGGCCTTCACTCGATCATGGAGCAGCAAAAGGAAGTGGAACTGTGTCAGCACAATGGAGATGGGTTTCTTGAGATTGATGTCAATATCTGCGGTGTACTCCCATACCTGTTTAATTATGAGAAGGAAATGTGGAGAAGTGAGCATGAGGGTATAGAACTAAACATTGATGAGATATCTGGAGATTCCACTTCACAGACATTTACCTGCACATCACTTAGCAAGGAATCAGGCCTGACGTAGTCCAGCTGACCATAAAGAACTCCATTACCCATCATCCAGGCAAACGCCTTAGGAGAGGTCCGCAGTTTTGAAGTGTAGAAAGTGATCTCGCTGTAGCCCATGTTGGCTGGGAACTCCTGGAAGCTTGGCAACAGGTCCTGGTTCTGGTTGAAGATGGAGCTGAAGCCTTGCTGCTCCGACCCCTCTGCCACCTTACCAACAAACTGGAACAGGCGTTTGCGCGTTGTGGCGATGATGAAGTACTTGCTCTCCAGGCCACGCTCCACCTCCAGGCAACAGACAGGTGCAGGTTTCCCATCCTCCTCCAGGAAGTGGACCTACCTCAGCATAAAAACATGGATTCATTTAGGAAGAAATAAAGTATGTAGGTCAGTGTTTTCTACTGTTTTGGTTAATGTAATAGGGACAAACATGATGATTAACATCATCACCAAATATAATAATATATATTCAAAGAATGTTCATTCTTATTGCATACACTGCATTTTGAGATAACTGGGCATTCCCTGACCTGTCTGAAGTATTGGTCTGGATTGGTGTTGAACAGGCTGCCCTCATTTGCAGAGATCTCAGCCTCAAAGATGATGCCTTGACTGGTGCCAACCAGGATGGGCCCTGTGCTGGTCTCATTGCCCAGCAACTTGTTCCAGCCCACGCTCTCAATGAGGTGGCCTCTCCAGCGGGACAGACTGCGCACCTTCTGGGTGTTCCTGTTGAGGTACAGACACTCACTGGTGCTCAGGCTGATCAGCACATGGGAGCCTGTATATGGAGGAGGATACAGCTGCTGTTGGTAAGAAGTCATAACCACAACACTTCCAGATTCATGTTATAAATTATGAAGTAGTATCAGCCTTGGGTAACTGATGTAAATGTAGCTTAAGATACATTTTTACTCAATTTACAGAATTTGAAGTTGAAATAAAAAGACACAATTTTGCATGAATCCAAACTAAGCCATAACATGCAGGACTTTTAATTCAACATTCCCATACATTTTACCACATGAGTTACAACACAATAACCAACAATGACTAATTTAATATAAAGTCATATAAATGTGGCCTATGGGTAATGTATGCAGAAGACAATCTGAACACTCTGAGTTGTGGCTTTTCTCACCTGTGGGATCCAGAAACAGCTTGTGCACTTTACTGTCATCCTTCCTTCCCAATTCAATCTGGTTCGGCTGATCTGGTTTGGCCAAGTCAATCCTGTATACACCGGGACATGAAAACATGAATGTCATCAGCAATAACATTAACTAACACACAATTAGTTTTTCAATAACAATTCATTTAAGCAAAATTTACTGATCTGACATGAGTGGAAAAGAGTAAAGAACAATTCTCCACAAATCTGCATGAAAATTACTTGTAAATGCCTCATTGATGAAAAATGATCAGTTGATTCGCAGTGAAATTGTCAAACTCCTCAGGTTATAAACAGTCTTTCATCGATTGAGCATCACATGCAAAACGATTCATAAAAATCTGTCAGACAAACATGTATATAAGCTATAGATATCTCGTGTCTGATGCAGTAAACTGGCTAAAGATCTGCCAGACATGAGCCACAACGACCAAGAAAAAACTGTAATAACCAATGACAACAAAAGATAAGTACTAGTGATGAGGAATAGATATCGACTCCAACTAAGCCAATCTAGTCCACACAAACATAGTGACCATTAGCATGGCCTGTATGAGAGTGTCATTTGCCTCAGCAGGGTGTCCTTCCCCAGACTCATGCACAGCTGGTTGTTGCAGACCGCGAGGTGGTTGATCTTCTCCGGCGGAGTAAAATCGATCCTTTGCTTGTTGAATATCGGTTTCTCTTCTTCAAGTCTCACATTTACAAAGCCTGACGTGAGAGAACAGGTTTGTGTTAACAAAAGCAATCTATCAATAACAATTACAGTCTGGTTATTAGCGATTATTACACATGAACAGCCCTAAAGTGTGTCCATGTATGTATTTAATCAGACGGACCATATCCCAAGAGGAGGGCGACCCACCTGAATGAGCTAGCCCGATGTTGGTGCTTGACAGGCGGCTGTGCTGCTGCGCACTTTGCCTCGTGTTTTGCGAGTCCTCGTATTCGTCAAGAATTGAAGCCATGGCGGGACGAACCTTATTTCAGATGATTACAACGCATGTAAACACGTCCCGTTCAGATAAAAGGCTGAAGACGAAGAGTCAATTCTAAGACGACATGGCTAAAAGGCTAAAAGGCTAGCTGCTAGCTATCCCAGCTTCCCCTGCTCGGGAGCGCGCTTCCGCTCCGCACGAGCGTCTCAACCAGAAGGAAGAGTGGAGAACTTAATATCTCACAAAACTTCAAGTATACTACTAATCCCATTCATATTATCCCGACAGCTGTTTGCTTAGCTACCGACCGCACAACAACACAGGGTGGACTCGGATAATCAGGTGACACGGAGTCATGTGATTCACATTCAACGTGGTGTCAGTGTTCAACACCAGGGGGCGCTGATTGTCCAGGTTGACACAGGCCGGAAATAACCTGGTTTGTTGTTGTGATGGTTTTATTTATTAGCCCACAACAATTCATAACTATTGATCATTAGCTGCCAGACAAATGATTTTTCCTTTTGGGATTAAAAATGTAATTATTATCTTATTTAATCTTAAATATATTTAATCTACTTACTTTCCAAAGTTATCCCGTGAAGTTATGAAATTAATTTATATTCAACAATGGCTATTGCAGAATTAGCATAGATACCATATATATATCAAAAAATTGGTCCTCAGTTTAAACGTAAGTTTGAAATAAATTTAAGGCAGAAATTTGAAGTACAGAGACTTATCTGTTTATCTCTGCTTTTCTTTTGCTTTTCTCGGTGGGCGTGTCTATGCAAATCACGACCTGTCTGAACACACTAGAAACTACTCCACCTCCACAGATGTCGCCGTCAGTCACAGACAGGGTCAGAGACCGTCAGCCTGCAGGTATGTGAGATTCATCACTCAGTATCATAGACTGTATAGTATCCAGTCCACTCAGAGATAAGCCAGGGCAGAGTTTGCAGTCAGAAGTTGAACGCGCGGCTCGACATGCCACCTCAGATGGATTACTTCTACCACGAGTCCCGAGTCCCCTCCGCTTGCGGGCTGACCCGGGAGGATGAGCTGGAGCCTGGGGTAATCAGCTGTATGCTGGTCGGAGACGGAGCCGTCGGGAAGACGAGCATGATCGTCAGCTACACCTCCAACGGATACCCAGCAGAGTACAGGCAGACAGGCTTCGATGTCTTCTCCGGTCAGTGTTTGATCCCATTCTTACATTTACACACTCTCCAAGGTCATTTTAAAACAGTTGCCTATAATATTAAGGGCTTTGCTATGTTAGGTTCAGTATGTTTCAGTAGTAGTGGGTATTATGGGCTTAATGCAGTGTTACTGCATACAGATCGATATTCAATAGGCCTGTATTTGAAACTAAACAGATGCTGTTGTTGAAAGTTTTCTCTGGAAGTGTTGGACTTCCTGCCATTGACAGATAATCAGGCCAGACTATCATTTGAAAACAGGGCTTGTAAAATTGAAACATATGTTTCTCCGTCAGTGTGTCACACCTTACATATAGGTGTGTAATGTTAGTGTGTTTGCAGAAGTAAACTGACTGATTAATGTCTTCTGTTTCCAACAGGCCAGGTCCAAGTAGAAGGTGCTCCTATTAAAGTTCAGCTTGTGGACACTGCTGGACAGGTAAGACTGTTTGTTTGTTTGTTTGTTTGTAACATGATATAATGTAGATAAGCACCACAAGACCAGTTTACAGGCTGTTAAGTGCCAGTTTCTTCTGCTTTCAGATGTTGTTCATTCTAACAAGTTATTATTGATAATTTATCTGTTACACACAATATCATTAGACTACCAACAGTAATTCAATAAACAGATTTTTTTTATTGTTATGACAGATAAACTATGATGGTACAAACTGTGTCATTTGCTTCTTGCCTAATCCGATGTGTGACTCAGTAACAGGGCTTCACAATGCATTTTAATGGATGACCTTTCTCTAATGCTGTAGTGACTCACTCATGTGATTGTTCATCATTTGATTGACACTAACTCATGTTTCTTGTTGTCATGTTCCCTCCAGGAAGAGTTTGATGAGTTCAGGGCTCTGTCTTACGCCCACACTGACGTCTTCCTCCTGTGCTTCAGCATGGTCAACCCCACCTCATTTCACAACATCACCAAGAAGTGGGTTCCAGAGATCCGGGCTCATAACCCATCCTCTCCCATCATCCTCGTTGGGACTCAGTCAGACCTCTTACTGGACGTGAATGTCCTCATCAACCTGGACAGGTCAAATGTCAAACCGGTTCTGAGCTCCCGGGCACGGAGCATGGCGGACAAGATCAGAGCTGCAGACTATATTGAGTGTTCTTCACTCACGCAGAAGAACTTGAAGGAGGCATTCGATGCAGCCATCTTTGCTGCCATTAAGAACAAAACACGGAAAACCAAGAAGAGGAGGTTTTCTGACAGGCGCACCAAAGCTTTCTCCAGGTGCAGCTGGAAGAAGTTCTTTTGCTTCATCTGAACTCTGAACTCTGAACTGTTAACCCTGTGGGTTTAGGACAAACATCTTAATTTATTTAAATTCTTTACTTTCACTTAATATCACAGGTTCCACTGGTGGTAGTTAAGCATCTGTCCCTGTCAAGTATTTGGTTTATTTCACTCTGGGATGCCAAATGGTGCAAGGGAACCAAGAGATTGGTGCAGTGGACATTGGGAAATAAACATCAGTGGAGACAATGGAGAGGATTCTTGGTTATTCTCAGCCAGGGTCTGATCACACACCCCATTAAATAGAAAGGCAACGTTGTTTACATTATATTTAAACTAATCATTGTTTCAAAGCAACAGACGATACAAAGTTTACACATGAAAAAGGAGATGTGACTACTGTTTTTATGAATATGAATCACTGGTGAACCATCTGAGAGGACAAGACAGTGAGCTGAGACCTAAAGGAGGTGAACATATCAAGTTAACTTGCTGAGTCCGCAGCCACAGACACAAACCATGGGCATCATGTAAATTCAATGAATTTGCATGGTGAGCTTTGTTACCAACTGCAGCCTTTTAACGTTTGTGAGAGTGAAACAGAAAGCGTCTGACTGTATCTGAGCAGATGTGTGTCAGCCACTTCTTTGTTGTATTTTTGCCACTGCAGCTTATTGATATGCAGCGGCTGCAAGTTCAGGTTGCAGAGAGAAGTGCCACATTCTTACCTGTGCATACGGAAGCTCCCGCAGGCTGGTTTGGTCTGGTTTTACCGGACCTATAATTAACCAGCTGACAAACTTATCACCACCAACATTCATTTTGACCAGAGTCTTATCAGCTCTTTTATGAAAAAGAAGCACAAGAGGAGGATTTGTTTGTGACAAACCAGAAACAAACATTTCCTTTGAATCTTCAGATCAGCACGGGAACTAGTTTGAAAATCCTCTTGTCTAATGTGGAAGGTTTGCACAGGAACACTAACCTTTGGCTTTTTGTTCCTGTCTCTCATCAATCTGCATCTGTAAAAGTAAGCACTGCAGGAGGCTTGACTTCCATCCTGCAGACCCTCCCACCACCACCACCACCATCAGCCTGGCTTTTTTTATACACCCCTCTTTGTTTACATGCTCAATACACTCCCTTTCTCTTGAATAGATGCTAAGTAGCCTCTGTGTGAATGGAAGTGTAGGTAAAAGGAACAAGCTTTGTCCCTGTGACATCTCCACAGAAGTACATCATCGTTTAAAATGCAGTGTAATGATCTGGTGAATATGAAAGTGTATATATGTGACCAGAACCATGTAGAGCAAAGATTCACTATGCTTCTTGTAGAAGTCAGCTTAATGTATATTCTACCCTGTTTGTTAAAACAGTTTATTTGTTGTGTTTATGTTTATGAAATATCAGATAAGATGTGGATTTTAAAGGCATCTATGTACTCCATAAACTCTTGTTCTTTTATTTTGTATGAATGACCATCTCCATCTCCAACATGTTTTTTTTACATGTCACAGTCATGTGATGCAAATAAATGAAGTGGAAATTATACCTCCTGTGTTATGTGTGTTTTAACCCTTAAATGGGCAACGTGCACCAGGAGATACGTACTCTGTAGCATCCTGTAGGTGACATACTGGAAAGTTTTCCCCCATCGAATGATTATCTGTCAATAGTCATGTCTGGTATTAGCATAAAGGTCACATGATTAGGTTCAGGTCATGGGTCATTGTTTGGTCAGCCTTGTCAGATCCATCATGGCTGCCCAAAGTGCAGGTCATACTCACCAGCGCTAAATTAATTACTTAGTAATCATATTTATTTTTAATGAAACATCAATATTAACTCTTTAAATGAATAAGGACAACTATCTTAATATTCTGATTAAGATTTTTTTTAAACTATGTTTGTAGTGTTATTTAGCAACCTTAGAAATGTATGTATCCCCCAGGATACGTTGCCTGATTAGGGGTAAAAAAGGTTGAAATTTGGTCAATTTGCATTATTCCAAATTTTGTATCAAATTGAAAGCAATGTAAATATTGATTACAAAAACATATATTATCATGTAAAGTTATGTATATCACAACAGTTATATTTGCTTTAATACTGTTTTGTAATTGCAGTTATAATAGAAAGAAGAAGGCAATGCACTCATTTTGATGCTTTTTATACCCTAACAGGGCAACGTATCCTGGGAGATACAATTCAAAAAAATCAATGAGAATGTTTTACTTTGGTCCAAAACAGACAATCAATAACATTAAATTAATTCTCACTATTCATTTTCCATTCCTGCCTGTTTAAGAGTTAAGAATGGCAATGTTTGTGATCGCATCTGATAGAAGCAGCTACTTTACATTCAGGGAAGAGTTTTTCCAAAGAGACACCAAAAGCATTGAAAAGCAGTAGCACAGCTCTCTACAGGGAGTCTGAATAATCCTCAGCACCACGCCAGGTACCTTTCCTGAACCGTCTCCCTGTTCAAGGATATGATAAGTAACCTCTGGCCTCATGCTGGGCCGCCAATTCTAATGCAATCCACATGACTGCTGATGGAGTCTGGCAGTGCCAAGCTGTGTGGTTGTGTCTTGCTCCAAAGATACATGGGAGAGTGACATTCAGAGGAGAATGAATGAGTCACACTCGCTGGTTACAAATAAATAACAGGAGTGTTTTGTTTTTTTTGTACAATGGAGCTGGCACATTGTTTATGAATTTTAACAACCTCTGTGACTTTTGCAAAAGGCAGCTAGGCTTGTTTTTGGTCGAACTGAGTATTCTCTGTAAACAGGCTGGGGTGAACGTGACAGCGGGACACATGGAGATAGAGCACAGAGGGTTGTAAAACACTTATAGACCCAACAGCTCTGCAGTGCATTTGTTCTGAGCAGGGTGGATGAGTCACAGATATGCATGAGGACTAAAAACACGCACTCACCCCAATACATCAGCAATCTGTTTGCCATTAGTCAGTGTGCTGTCCGTCACACGGTCATGTGTCAGGGTTCTGTTTGAACGGCTGTTATCAGTGGGTCAGAACAGAACATCTTCCTTCTCGGCCTTATGACCTCACACAGGGAGGTCACAGGGAGGTGTTGGTGTTTTGTCATCTGACACAAGTGGACTCATGAACTTCCTCTAGACTTTCATGGAGCAGTTATCATGTGTGCTGTTCTACTGACATATTAAAAGGAATTAAAGCCGCTCTAATCAATATTATATATTATATATTCTTGTAGTCAGTGGATCTAATGAATGAAATGAACATGTAAGGGACCACTTGTAATGATGCACACACAAAGCATTGTCATAGGTCTCTGCAGTTGTCCTTGTTCCCTTGACTGCTTTAATGCTTTAGCACGGTTTGGTTTTGAGGTCTTCAACATTACTGTTTTGATTCATGTTCTCAGTGCTTGTGTCTTTTCTGGAAACATGGGGAAAGCTTCTTTTCAGCTAAAAGTTTCCAAAAATGGATAACTAACTGCTCAGTGGCAAATAGCAGACAAAGTTAGCAGCTTGCTTTGCACTGCTTGCTAAAAAGTTATAATGTGACAAGTAGCCAGAAAATAACAAAAACAGTAAAGTTATTATCTAAATATCCACGTCACAGTTTAGACAGACTTTTTGGTTCAGCTTAGATGATTTCTGTGCTGGTCACTTTCCATTTTATTTCCCAATAAAGTGGTAAAGATAAAACTGTGGGTAAACCAATGGCTTGTTTACAACCTGTCTGATTGTTGTGTGTCTTGCCCTGACCATTCAGCAATTCATGTAAAAGGCTGTGATAAACCTTAATGTTGAGTAATACTGAGTAACACTCCATGTGTGTCTCTGTGTTTTGCTGATAGTGAAGGTGAGGGATGTTCAGGTTGGTATGAGGGCAGATGAAAGCTCAGAAGCTCCATGGTTATGGTTGAAAGGTTGCAGTTCAGGGTCACGACAGGTCGTGAGACTCGTTGATAACACACTTGAATGTCATGTCTTATTTATGACTCTTTTCCGTTTGAACATTTTTTATGGTTCTTCAAGGACAGAAAAACACAGATGACTTGTAAAGTCATTTTACTTTAAGAAATATCAAATAGGAGAAAATATCAACATTATTGCATGCATGTGGCTGTGCACACACACACACAATGCAAAGACAGACACTCAGATGGATTGTGCAGTCATAGTAAACTCATTGAGCAATCATGAAGCCCATGTCAGACAGGTTTTTGGTTCCCAGGAGCTCAGTGAAGTGTTCCTCCTCCTCTCTTTCCCTTCTCATGGTTAGTCATCTATGGTTCTCACATCCACACACAGAGCTTGTCCTCCTCCCTGGATCCCCTGCTCCTAGTGATTGTGTCAGGAGTAGTCAACCAGCTCTTCCTCTGGCTCTGGGCCAGTTTCACTCTGGCTGGGTTTCACTGTAGTCGACATTTGGCAAGGAGGCCTGGGAATCAGCAGGTGCACAGACAGGTCTGCCTAGATGAGGGCAAAGCCTATTGGCTCAGTGCTGCTGCCACTCACTCGTGTCAATTGGCAGTTTGAACAGTTACGCTTTGGGGCGGGCTTGGCATGGCTCAAAGTGTCCCTTTCACACAGAGAAAAAAAAACTTTCTGTTGTGATTTGTTGTTGTTGTTATTGTTGTATTTTCACCTTAACTGACTGAGTGTATTTCTGAGAAAATGTGACAGCTCAAAGATCAAAGGCAAATGAGGATAAAACGTAACCATGAATTTTTTTTTTTCAATTTACAGACAAACAAATCAAACAACACATTATTTTTATGAAGTGATTTTTGCATACTGCTTTCTATTTCCCATATCAATCACACAGTTAATTTGCATCAGAAAAGCTGACCTATCCCTCACTTTAACCGTGCATGTCTGTTTATTAAAAGCCCTGCCATTATCTTCTTCAAACCATAAACTGTCAGTTTCGGTCTAAAGCAAAGCCAGTGAGAATTGTCCCAGTTCCTGTGTGTGACTACACCTGGAGGCAACAACTATATTATTCCTGTCACACAGTTTACAGCTTTAATCTGCTGAGTTTGTGATTTGTCGAGTTGAGTAACACACGAGGAGGCCGATGTGCAAACAGCACAGTTGACGGATCATTGCAATCTGTTGGTCATTTTGCATTGTAAGACCATTTAATGTCACATTCAAGGGTGTGAAATACATGTAAGCCATTCATTTCATTATCAGACACAGTTTTACAATCAATCTCAATCTTCAGTTATCAGGGGACATAATGACTTCAGAGTGACCATCAGTAACCACACATGATCAAAGCAGTGCACAGCTGAAGCACATGCAGCTTCATGAGGTGAGACGGCTGAAGAGTGCATTCAGCACTCAGCCAGCGACGAGGACATTAGCACTTCAATCAGGCCTCATCTCGGGCTTCATTATCTCACTGACGACCTGCAGACACATTGAAAATGATTCAGTTCGGGACACACAGGACGCTGAAGCCGTGAGAAAGCAGTGTAATCAACAGTTGTGTCTATGGTGTAAAGTGTATAAAGCAGGTCTGTTTATATTTGCTTTTCCTGAATTCACAACCGTTCTGTGACACTCATTATGTGACTGCACTCATACAGCTGCAGCAATAAGCAGCACAACTTACACATTATGTGAGGACTGGCCTATGTACACACAGGACAATTGATGCAGCAATAAGCAGCTCACAGAACTAGAAATTCTGGGTGTTATACTCTATACATGCAGCGACAAATAATCATTAAACACAGCATGTTGAGACTCACACCTACCCATTGTATGAAAATAGAAATAGAAAGTCCTGAGATTATAAAACTATACAGTAGTACTTAAATAGTACTTAAACACTACATTTAAACAGTACTATCTTGAATGTTATTGTCAACTCTCCTATTGTATGATGTTGTCAAATCTTTGATGATGTATATTGTGAAACTATCATCTTGTGACAGCTCAGAAGTGTGAGTGATGGTTTACTCACTGACCGTGTCACAGTCTTATCAAAACACTGTTCTCTCTATAGGACACATCTGCCCATGTATTGTCTTGAAGATCACCTATAAACAACTGTATTATCTGACCAGAAAAGAGAGTGGTGCTCAACAACATCAGATCTTAACACCTTCCCTCTGATTTGAATTAAAAGAGTCAACGGTATCTGCCCTGAAAAGCCTGGTGGGGGTCGTGTGAGTGACACGACTAGTCATGATTAACAAGTGTGAGATACACATTGGTTGTGGATTAAAAACAAAAGTATATTTGCCTTTGAAATGAGTTTCTTTTCCTCATCAACCTCTCTGTGACTGTGACAGAATACATTTACAGCACTTGATTTAAGAAAGCCGGGAGCGTTTGACATTTTTACAAGAGTAGTGAGACCATAGGGGGAATTTTGGCTGGTTCACGTTGTTTGTGTAATCATCTGGCAGGACAGAATGGGGAGTTTCTACCAAGAATAAGTTCAATAAAAATATATTTGCAGAATTACTGTGATTGATTAAAAGTTAAGTTCAAATATGATACCATTAAGGAATAAATATAAGGCTGATCCTTCCCTACTGTGCCAAGTAGATGAAAGTTAACATTAAAGTGAATAAAGCTTTGATACAGTGCCAGAGCAGTGACACTTAGTGACATTAGTTTGGTTTAATGCTGTTTATCAAGCTGGATCTCAATCTGACGCTTAACTGGAGAAGAGAGGGGAGATGCACACAGTTTAAATATGACAAGTGACAGTTCTTCATGTGTAGGAGGGAATACTCAACACCATTTGCATATGGGAAGCGCTGGGTTTGATTGGTGGTGAATCTGTGTACTGGGTGTGTCCACGTCTGGGAATCAAGGGGATGAGGTGTTCTCACAGCGGCGTTGTGGGGTGGGGTGGGGGTTTGTTGTGACATCTACACATCATACATGGTGGCGGTGAAGCAAGAGAGGAGTCTGTGCAAGTCAGTGCAGCTCCAGAACCTCTGCTACACGCGTGTGGATACCCACACATGCACTCGACAAACATACAAACACCACCTAAAGGCAAAGGAATACAGCATGAGTGTAAACATGACGGGTACACACAGGCTCCCCCAAACGCAGACAGGCAGACAGGCAGACAGGTAGATAGGCAGACAGGCGGACAGGGATGACTGTTGGCCAACATGTGATGACGTCTAATGGGTTAATGACAATAGATAATGTGTGTTTCACTCAGCTTTCCGAGATAAGTTCTGTCAGGACATGTTCAACAGAGAATGACTGGTTGTTGTCCGGTTAGTCACAGTAAATCGGCTTAGTCAGTCTGTTTGTGTCACCACCATCAAAGCAGTGTGCATGTGTGTGTGTGTGTGGTTGGTTGGGGCACATTTACTCATAAAGAGTGAGATAACTTCACTTTCATATGAACCTCGATGTTAAAACACTATGGAGACAGGAGTCACAGACAGCCAGGAGCTGCTCCACTGACAGTGAGTTCTGACATCTGTTGAGTTGACTGTGAGTGGAAGAAGGATCCACATCATTTTGTGACAGTAATAATGTGACATTTGGAGAAATGTTACTGTCTGCTTTTTAAGGTGACCTTTAAGTCACTCCCTCAGGACAACTAGCATTTGTCATGTTGAAAATTGAACACAGAGATAAACTGAAGTTAATTGATGGTAATTATTCACTTTCTTAGCCAGAAGAAGGTGAGCAGATTCTTGTGTGTGTGTGTGTGTGTGTGTGTGTATGTGTCAGGATGCTCTTTGTAGACTACAGCTCAGCCTTCAGTATTGTCATTCCCAACAAACTCACCCACAAACTATTGGACACTTGGTCTGCACCCCACCCTCTGTAACTGGCTCCTAGACTTCAGGATTGGTGACAGAAGTTCAGTCAGCATCATTACAAACACTGGCACCCCACAAGGATGCGTCCTCAGCCCCAAGACAACTTCGTCCTAAAGTTCGTGGATGACACAGCGGTGATAGGACGCATCACTGGTGGGGATGAAGCAGCCTACAGGAGGGAAGTGGCCAGTCTAGTGGCATGGTGTGATGACAACAACCTCACCCTCAACACAGACAAAACTAGGGAGATGATAGTGGACATGAAAAAGGAGAGGAGACCTCATCGACCACTACACATCCCAGAGCTTGAAGCGGAGATGGTGAGCAATTTCAGGTACCTGGGCGTCCAGCGAGGACCTCACGTGGTCCATTTTACACTACACAGCTGGTCGAGAAGGTCCAACAATGGCTGTACTTCCTCAGGAGGCTGAGGAAGTTCGGGATGTCAACAAAAATCCTTCTACAGCTGTATTGTTGAGAGCATCCTGACCAGCTGTATCACCGTCTGGTACGGCAGCACTACCGAAATGGACCGCAAACGCCTGCAGAGAGTGGTGAAGACTGCTGAAAAGATCACCAGGACTCCACTACCTTCTCTGCAGAGCATCTACCAGCAGAGAGTCCGCAGGAGAGCTGCCTCCATTCTCAAGGACCCCACTCTCCCCCAGCATGAACTGTTCACACTTCTGCCCTCAGGACAGTGGTACAGAAGTGTGAAAAGCACCTCCAGACTGAAAAACTCTGTCTTCCCCTCTGCCATCAGACTCCTAAACAACTAAATAGGAGTCAACAATCACCACCTCATACAACAGCACCTTCACCTTTTGCTCAAGCACAGTTTGGACATTATTTATTATTTATACACATATTGCATATAAATACACATTCTGGTTCTTTATAACTATACCTCCGTCTATGTTTGCCCTTTAGTTTTAGTTTCGTATCATTATTATTACTGTAAAACAAGTAATAAATGAAGTAAGTAAAATAATAATAAATAAAATAATAAATAAGAATTTCATTGTACGGGGAAACCTGCTTTCTACTGTACACATGACAATAAAACACTTGAATCTTTTGAATCTTCGGTAAATGAGACTACAACCAGGGTTAGCTAATTAACTTAGCTTAGCATGATTCGAAACAACTCTCCACAGCTGTCACACTGGTGTGTCACGTTGTCATGACGTGACACTGAAACTGGCTGTGGGGCCTCTCACAGCCAGAGTGACACATCCTCCTCACTGCTTCACTGTTGACACTCAGTAAGTCCAGTGTAAAGTTTAATCATGTGATGTTGGGTTATTTTCATGTTACTATATTTATTCAATGAACTGTAAGTGGGGTTTAAAAAGCCGGACCTGAGCTCATGTGTTAGTTCAGAGAAGGCTGTTTTCCGGTTGGTCACTGTTTACCGTTGTCTTTACCGGGGAAGAACCGTGTTTTCCAAAGACCACAGGTGAGCCTGTCATGCAGTTTTCCATCCTTCATCCCCATCTTAACTGCTTTCTAAGCCTCTCTCTAATCTTGTCTTGTGTTACTTATGATGTCATTTAACAAGTGGGGCTCATGCTGCTGGTATGTGGCAGTCATGAGGGTAACTCCTGAACACTACGTATCATCTTCAGAAGTCCCATCTCTGTAATAGCAGATTACAGAGCAGGCACACTTATCCCTGGTGCTCCTATCTGGACATGCCAATCTGTTATCAGACATGAAGGAAACAGGCCTGTCACGACATCCAGAGCTGTCTGTAGGAGGAGAAGTTGGGTGGTTCACAACCACAGGTGATGAGACTCACCACAAAAACATGAAATGGCATCATCAGAGTCCAGACAGATGATGTTCTCGTTTACAGTTTTCTTCATTTTCATGATTAATATTAAAAACTAAAGAAAAGCTCAACAAATGAGCAGACCTCTCTAAAGTCATAGTTCCATTAATTATCATTTAGTAATTTATAGCCTCCAAATGAATTCTGATGCGATCACTTGTCACAAACTGAACAGCAATAGTTTATGACTGATATTGGAGAGAGCAGTGCAATGTGTTGAGAACACACACACACACTATAGAGGTACGATCGAGGCCAATCAAACATGACTAGATTTTAATATGGAAGTTTAGGACTGCTGTCATACACATTAACACACACACACACACTCCTGACAATGGCTTGGCTCTTTCCTCTACACACAGAGAGAGCAGAGGTGTGTTTGCAGGTTGCTCTGTGCTGTCAGACCTGTAGAGCAGGCTTCACCTCTCTTATCTGCTGCCAGCTGGTCCGACTAGAAGTTTGTCTCACTTACCTCACATCTACCAGGTGACGCTGCGAGGGCGTGGCCTGAGCACAGTCGGTTTAATTTGTGTCATTGTACTTTTCAAAACCTGATTTGAATTCAAACTGATTGGTGGATTAGAACAATCAAAAGGAGGGGGATTGGCTGCCATTACGTTAAAGGTTCAATGGGATCATCAACTCAAAACCACAATATCTAAAAGTTTCAGTGGGCAGCAACAGTAGCTGTCGTGGCTGGATTAGATGATATAAGCCAGGGTAAATACAACAACACTGACCTCACAGGTCCATTATTGTCCTGTGTCAGAGAACAGAGAGCGGCCTTCCCTCCCCAGGAAGTAAACTGGTTTCTGAGCAAATAAGAGCATGTCTTTCCGTGGACAAAAAGAACATTTGTCATAGTTGTTCCAGAGAGGCAGCATAACGTCACAACCTTTTCCATCAAACCTGAGGGGTTGATGAATTACAGGAAGTAGCTGACTGTATATTGATATCTCTCAACCAAAGAATGTAACCCCTCTAAGTGTCAGTAAGAAGAGGACAAGGAATAATCACTGATGTTTTTCACAATGAGATTTAGTAGCAGCTACAATGTAGAGAGCCTCAGTGAGTCAATGGATCATGTTACCATGTTAAAGCTTCTGCAGAGTTTGATAAATACTCCTTTGTACCAGGACCGGTTGTGCAGTGCCACCCAGAATCCTCCAACCTGAGGCTTAGTCTTATCTCTTCCTCTGTTGTCATTGATGTGAACACAACTTGGCCCAGTGTGGAGGAGGCTGAGCGCCGTTGAACTTGTTGAATAGCCTGTTTTCTGTAAATTTGCACATTTGTTAATCTCCTGCATAAAACTGCAACGGTTAGTGAGAATCTATAAACAAGCCTGGTTTTTACTTCACAAAACCTTATCTTATTCAAATATTTCTCAGTATTCAAAGCTCTTATTCTAGAAATTTCTTAGCAAAGTTGCAGTGATCAGGCTGTGTTGGCCCGTCCATGAGGTAGGCTACATAACAAACAGAGAGACACGGTTGTTTAAACAGAGAGGTGATCAGGTACATCTTGAACGTTAGAGAGTAGAACAATGAGGTTCTGCAGTTAGAGTCCCCATGGTCAGCTCCAGTGACAAACAGGTAAACTGATACAGAAACTCACATTATCCAAAATATATAGATTATTTCTACTAACTTTAGGGGAAAAAAAAGTTCATTTTACAGGCATGTGGAGTAAACCTCTCATTGAAGAAAATCTATCTGGGGAATATGCAAATGTCTCTCCTGCAGGAAGATACTTCACCACACGAAACCATAACACTGTATTCAACTTCATTTGTGTTGAGAGAGAGAAAATGAAATGACCGGTAAAAGTGTGTCGACGGTGCCAGAGAAGCAGGGAGGGATTCAAATTCAAACTGACATCAGGTGACAGCTGTACCTGTATGGACTGGTAGGTGAAGCGGATAAACTGACATGTTTCAAACAATGCTTGTCTCTGCAGCTGGGAAATGCAACACAAAGACACAAAGGCACAAGACTACATTGAACAGAAGTGTTATAGGAACAGTTTCTGTTGCACCAGATGACAGGTCAGTGCACATATTAATGTCTGTAACCGGTGTGGACATATTTACATATTCTCTGTTAAATCCACAACGTGGGCCTCTGATACCACTCTCATGCCTCTGGAAACACATAGTAGCATATTAGCTTAGCGTAAAATCTGGAACCAGGTGAGAACAGCTCGCCCAGCTCCGCATTCAGGGAGGTGGCAAAACTCAACAAAAGATCTCCACGGATGAGTTTAAACTGTACATGTCAAAACTACAATCTACAATGTCCCATTTCTGTGCTGTTCTTGGTCATCCCTCCATCCATCCATCCATCCATCCATCCGTCCATCCATCCATCCATCCATCCATCCATCCATCCATCCATCTCTCTCTCTCTCTCTCTCTAACCTAAACTAAATGTAACATGTTAAGTTGTGAACTTTAAATGTGCTGGTAGGTGGATGGGATGATTTGCTTGCTGTTTCCCCCTGTTTTTAGTCTTTATGCTAAGCTAAGCTAACCAGCAGTAGCTTGGTAAATAGAAGAGTATAAATGTATATAACTCTCTGTAAGAAAGGACATAAGAGCAATGTCTGAGTGTGTCATGATTATAGTTTGAGTGTGTGTGTGTGTGTGTGTGCACTGCAGGTGGTAAAGGGGAAACTCCCCATCTCAGTGGGACTCCAACCCCTCCCCTCCCACTGAATCAAGATATTCTGACCCCTAAACACCATAAGCTGATTTTACGCAGTCACCATTAAGATAATGTAGAACATGAATTAGGTAAAAAAAAAAAAAAAAACAATAACACAAACCAGTGACAACAAGAGAGTATGACAGGATTACATTTCTATCAGTGACTGTTTAAAAATCAACACTGTGGCCAAACCAGAAAAAAGTTAATGTCTAATTACAACTAAACAAAAGTAATTAACAGCCCACACCTCTGGCTGAAGAAAGCCTCTCTGTGTTGTTGCCAATCCTTCACCCTGCCTATGATTTACACTCAGGGGGTTACTACTGGTTTATGAGGGCTATTCAGGAGCCCTGAGGTGTTACTGCCGGTCACTCCCAGCTACTCTCTGCCCGCTCACTGGACGTTTAACACCTCCAGGAGGGACAATTATCCCGTCAGAGGGCCACTCTTCACAGCAGCATAAGGCTTCGCTCCATGAAAATCACACCCTGGTGCTTGTTTTGTCGGCCTGTGGAGTTCACACACGGGTCTGACCGGGAGCTGCAGATGGCCACAGACAATTGGCGTGGATGGAAAAAACAAGGCCTGGTGAGAAACACTGGCAAAGTGCTGATGAAAACAAGGCCCTGAACTTTAAACTGAAGGCAGCAGAAACCCACTGCATGTTCAATCACACTGTTTTGATTTAATTACAACCACATGTTTTTTTGCAAATATTTTCTCATCCTGGTGGAAAGTACTGAACTCATACTCTCTATTTACATTTTGTTTTCCTTGACTGCATTTATTTAGAGCACAAAGTGGTTTAAAGTAAATCCTGTATAATGTGACTCAGTTCTTCTTCTTCTTTATTCCAAACATATTTGTCATAGTCAGTTAATAAAATAAACTTCATTGAACTTGAGTACTGATCTAAAAAGATATAAATGCTGAATTGTGCAAACCAATGAAAGTAACAAGACAAAAAGTATTGTAATTTACATTCCTCATGATTTTCTATCAGGAGTTGAGGCCGACACTCTGAAGTAAAGTGTGTTGGAGTCAGTCCTCTGCAGCAGCAGTTGACACTGCCATTGTCATCTAGTCTGTGGGTCAACCTCAAGACACATTTCTGAAAACAGGTCTGGTAGTATAGTCACACAAGAGGTAAGAGACAACCGAGTTAAACGTGACCAACTGTCTTTACCAGATGAAGGTATAGTTATGAGGAAGTGAAAATATACTCAAAGGAAGAGGGTGTGGATGTTATTTTTAAAAATATACTTCACACACAGACTTGCACGTTCATACATTCCTTTTAAGAACTACTTTCTGCAAACACACAGGCTCTGCTTAGAAACAGCTTGTTCATGTCATTAACACAGTGGACAGAGACAAACTGACCGTACATGTGAACAGCTTTTTTCTAACTCATCCATGTATTAGTGACAGCCTGACTGAGTTTTCTTCGGTCAGTGTGGTTGAATACCAGTTTGGGTAAGTGTAGTGCTGCCCCCTGTTGGGGAAGAAAAGTACAACTACTCAAAAACATTGATCATGTTAATTTGTTTAATGTTTAATCAAAATAGTTTTTTTTTTTTTAATAAAAAAAACAAACAGAATGGGGACAGCTAAAATCCAGAAATTGGCACAACTAGTAAATTCAAGTATAAATATATGAATGAGTAAAAATGCAACATTGTTAAATATCATTTAGGTACAGGTACAAAGTTTGGCTCTTTGGGTTTAAACAAGTAGTCTGACTAACCAGTGCTATGTTTCACAAGAAATACAAGTAACTACAGAACTACACAATGAGGTCATTATGACACAACCAACCCTCAAAGGAAAGGCTGAAGGAGAGAGGGATACTGCTTTCTGCTTCCATTCAAAGAAAAGGAAACAATCTTCAAAAAAGAAATATAAAGAGTAACCTCAGTGTGATCAGCATTTTGAAAGAATCTCCTGGCAGCTTTTGTAAACCTTCACCAGGCAGTTCAGCCTTGGCTTTGAGCTCTGAAAGATGAAGAACAGTGTTCATTAGAAACAGGTTACTGTGAAATAAAGTTCTTTGTACAGGAGGTAAAACCAGAGACAAAACACTGAGAGTAACTGGTCAAAAGCAGGTTTCTGTCTAAGACGTTGTAGATGAACTGTGCACTGTCCTAACCTGAAACAACGGCACAACACTTGACACTGCATCAGGCTCTGAGGGATCCCTCAGTAGTACACAGAGGTAGTAGATGATTTGATGCTGAAATTAAACAAAACAAAACATTAATCCACTTATTTCACAAAAGTATACCATGACATAACTGCAACTGTAGAATAAGTACTACACAATAATGGCATGAATAATGTAGATTTGCACACAACAGAAATGTATTCACCATATAAATGGCTTCATTGATGACAATGTCCTTGATCTTGCTCATCTCAATGAAAGTGGTGGTCTCGCGGCCTGAGGCGTAGCTGGACGACAGCTGGATGCCTAATGAGCCAATGACCAGCAGGGACTCGTGGTCCACCTTCACAAAGTGGATGTGCAGCATCATGCCGACCAGAGTGATGACAATGGCACTGGACAGAACAGCAGTGTTCTGCAAGAGACGGAAACACACTCACATACACATCTTGGCCAGTGTGACTTGTTGACATGATGAGTTCAAACTACCACAATCAACAATAGTAGAGAATCTTGTGACCATTTAAAGGTGTAGAGGACCCATAACACTCTGGTCTGTTTTAACTCAATAAAGGTACCAGAACTGAAGAACAGACCACACATTACAGACTGCTGCTGCTCTCATACTATCACTTATTTTGCATGTATGCTGTTCTACATTATCATTTTTTTATATATTATACATATATATTTTTTTCATTTTACTATTATATCGTCAAGTAGATATTATACGGACTCAGTGGTAATGAAATTCAGAGTGGAAAAATCTGAAAACTGTATAATTTACTTCACGAAATGCCATGACATTCTAGTACAACTATTACATTATTACTATTAGATTACAGTGCGGTGCGTTGATGTGTGTGGTTGACTCACACAGGAACTGTGTTGTAAAGCCAAAGTAATAACTCGTCTTACCTGTGTGAAGAAGAACACGGTGTATGAGACGAGCCACACGCAGCAGGTGTACACCATCACCTTACCGATGGACACCTTGGAGGAGCTGACGGTGAACTCCCTGCAGAAGCTGGAGTGGCCCTGACAGTCCAGAGATATGGCTTTGCCGTTAATATCAGTGAAGACCTCCTCCTCCATCATGCACGCGACGGGAACTGTAAGTGTTCACCGGGACAAACCGTCAGCGACACGGTTAGCTTGTAGCGGCTGTAGCTTAGCTAACCTTACCTAACGGTGACAGCAGGTCAGCACTGAGCTAACGTTAGCTAGCTACTGGAAACAGACCAGGTGGGCGGCAACAAGGCGACAGGTACACCAAACATACGTGTGCTAGCTTGTCCCCATTAAATACGAAACAAGAAACAACGACCGGGCAAAGAGACGTTCCCCCAGCACAAGTAGCTACATCTGCGAGAGATTTGTTGCCAGAAACAAATCAATCTCTACACAAGCAGCGCTCGTTATTGTTACCGTGCTCCCCCGGTTAATACAGTTCAAGTGGCTACAGTAAAAAGGCTTGTGGTAGTTGGTGGTGTCGACCGGTGTCCCCCAAATCAAGCAGATAAAACCAAATAATTAGTCCACCGTAAAATTAAACAAACGTGACAAAGCACCTGATCGTGGTAAAACGCGTGAATGTTGACTAATGTCTCCGCCCACCCGGTGAACGGCCGGTGTGCGCCGTCTACAAATGTAAGTGGACCCTACAGCGGCTGGAGGGCGTAAAGCATCAGTGGCAGCGGGACGTACGCTATGCGCCGTTCAGTTTATTTAAGTATTTAACTGTCTTAAAACTATATAAGAAATATACGATGGTGCGTGTACAATAAAACAAAGACATATATTCGTTAAAACAACGAAAAAAATACTTCATTTTCAATGCAACGCGTAACTCCTCCATTACCCAAAATGCATTGTGTTCTTGTGACTTTTGACCTCTGGATAAAAACAAGCCGATCAGCTGATGTAAAAGCAACAACATCTCCCAGGTCTGGGACTAAACGGCTGGGCTAGCTAACTTTCCCTGGATGTGGCAGTCGGCGGTGAGGCGGCGGTGTACGTGTCCGGGTTTAGCCTCTGCTGAGCCAGCGGTAACTGACCGAGCCGGCCGTCGTCCGTCGGACTAGCAGCCGCTGCTGTGTCAGCCGATTGAAATGAAGGTTGTTCGTTTCTTCACGAGTGTCTCCCTTTGTGTAGCCGATGTGAGCTAGTGACTGTCCATTGTTGTGTTTTTCTTCTGACAGTATGACGTGTGAAGCGAGCTGCCTTTAAATAGCAGATCGGCATCGTCATTACAAAATACAGGCTGAGAGATGCAGGGCAGCTAACGTTAGCTTAGCAAACTGTGTGTGCCAAAACATAAAGTAATCAGCAGTCTGGACAGGTGTGTGTGAGACTGGACTGGATGTCACTACTGATACTCAGCAGGAACAAGGTCAGCCGGACATTTCTTTATACTCTTTTTAGACTATATTAAACATACGTGATTTGTTTTTGTTTTTTGTAGAATTTGACCATAAGGGTGACATCACATCTGGGTACAGAGCTTTGTATAACTGTGCCATAACTTTGCGTCTAGTCACTTGTAGTTCTACTTAAAGGTCTCCTCTCTTATCAGCACCAAAGCTGTGTCCGGGACCTGTCAGGTTTGAGATGAGTGGTCAAGGTCCGGCTGTAGATAAAGGAATGAACACAGTCCTGGTGTGTCAGGAGAGCTATGCCTGCGGGGGTACGGACGAGGCCGCCTTTGAATGTGATGAGTGTGGCAGCTTGCAGTGTGCACGCTGTGAACTGGAGCTCCATCGCCAAGAGCGGATGAGGAATCATGACCGGGTTCGGATTGCGCCAGGACATGTTCCTTTCTGTGACTCGTGTAAAGGAGACAGCAGCTGCTCCCTCAACGGCGGCCGGCTCAGAGCTGTGGTGCGCTGCCAGGGTTGTAAGATCAACCTGTGTCTAGACTGCCAGAAACGCACCCACAGTGGAGTCAACAAGAGGAAGCACCCACTGACACTCTATCCTCCGGCCAAAGCTCCCCAGGAGAACAGCGTGAGCGCAGGGGAGGCCGAGATTGAGATCCTGAAGGCCAAGCTGGAGAAGGTGTGCAGCTTCCTTTTGGTGGATGAGAAGGAGGACATGCAGGTAAGTGTGTGAGAAAATGTTATTCGTTCATACGCACCTCACTGGTGTGATGATCTAATAATGTGGCTGATGTTGTGTGGATTGTCAGGTGAAGGATGAGGAGGAGTTTGTTGGTCGGCTCGGCTGTAGACCGGATGAGCTCCTCAAGGTGGTCTCTATCTTTGGGAACACTGGGGAGGGCAAGTCCCACACTCTGAATCATACATTTTTCCTCGGGAGAGAAGTGTTCAAGACGTCGCCCACTCAGGAGTCCTGCACTGTGGGAGTTTGGGCAGCTATGGACCCGGTGCACTGTGTTGTTGTCATCGACACAGAGGGACTACTTGGTGCTGGTACGGAGCAAACAGCTGATTTTGTCTTCCATCAGTAAAGATCGTAGGAGGCTGTTCCCCACCATTAACAGGCTTTCCTTACTCTTGTTTGCACTCATTACCAGGAGCCAATCAGGGTCAGCGAACCCGGCTGCTCCTCAAGGTCCTGGCTATTTCTGATGTGGTCATCTACAGAACACACGCTGACCGTCTCCATGACGACCTCTTCAAGTTCCTCGGCGATGCGTCAGATGCCTACTTGAAACATTTCACCAGGGAGCTGAAGGCGACAACCAGCCGCTGTGGTCTGGATGTCCCGTTGTCCACTCTTGGCCCTGGAGTGATCATCTTCCACGAGACCGTCCACACCAAGCTACTGGGATCAGGTTAAATACAGCTCCTTTCTGATTTAAACACAGCATCGAAGGAATAACAGCAAAACTCTTCTGTGTTTTCACAAAAGTGATCCCCTCCCTCACTCTCAGTCTCTCTCTCTGTCTCTAGACAAGCCGTCTGAATCAGCCGAGCGTCTGCTTCAGGAGCGTTTCAGGAAGCTGGGTCTGTTTCCGGAAGCTTTCAGCTCCATCCAGTACCGTGGAACTCGGACCTACAACCCTCCCACGGACTTTAGTGGTCTTCTGCGTAGCTTGGAGCAGCAGCTGGATAACAACACCACCCGCTCACCACGCTCTGCCAGTGTCATCTACAAGGCTCTGCAGGTAGCTGTGCCTGCTATTAAGACGCATGTGTGCAACAAACGTATGTGTGGACACAGTATGAATGTGTGCCCATTTCAGGCATCCACTTCACAATGTATGGGCCATAGCTGACTCTTCATCTCCCTTCACCTCCTCCTCCTCCTCCTGTCCTCTCCTCTCCTCAGGCCCTGAGTGAGCGCTTCAGTGGAGAGATAGCAGATGAGCACATGACCAGTAACTCCTTCTTTCCAGATGAGTACTTCACCTGCTCCAGCATCTGCCTCAGCTGTGGGTATGTGTTCCTCTCGGCACCTGCGGTTCAGTCACAGAAAGACAGATGTCATCATTCATGAGACAAAACAACAAACATGACAAAGAAGGTTTTATATTTGATGACATGCTCAGATGTGACAAATGTGCTTGGAGATATAACAAAGCAGGGCATCACCAGCTGCTACTATATTCATTATTCTATGGCTTCCACATGGGCCCTCTTAGCTCTTCTAAGTGTTTTAGCTGCATAAACTAAAACTATATAAAAACATAATATTATTATACGACTGTAATATTACACCTGAAAAGTCTTTGCTGCTCTCACCTTCAGCTCGGGTTGTAAGAGGAGCATGAATCACCTAAAAGAAGGACTGGACCACGAAGCCAAACATCGCTGCCGCTACTCTGCACAGTATGACAATCGCATCTACACCTGCAAGGCAAGTTCACACCCAGGCTTCTACTCTGCCCTGCCTCCCCTGCTCATGAACCAGCCTCCCCACAGCACTTCCATTAAGCTGGCCTGCTCTCCTTGCTTTCCCTGTATATGACCCAGCCTGCCCACAAGAAGCTGCCTCCATCAGCTCTCCCTTTGACTGACACTGTTTTCCATATCATTCCATATTCCATGTTGTAAACTGTTTTCTTATACAACATCTACTGCACGTCTGGGTGAGGGATCCCTCCTCTGTCTCTCACCCTGAGGTTTCTGTTTCTGTTTTTTCTTGGGAGTTTTTCCTCAGTCGATGTGAGGGTCTAAGGGCAGAGGATGTTGTCATGATGCTGTGTAAAGCCCTTTGAGACAAACTGTTTGTAAAAATGGGCTGAAATAATAAACTTGCCTTGCCTTGACCATGGTCAAACATGAAGGAAATCTGCACGACAAGGTTCTGAGTGTGTGTGTGTTGATCTGATGTCCTCAGGCCTGCTATGAGGGAGGGAAGGAGGTAATAGTGGTTCCCAAGACGACGGCCTCGTCTGACTCACCGTGGTTTGGCCTGGCCATCTATGCCTGGTCTGGGTGAGTCCGTCTGCCATACAGCAATGTGGAAAATGATTGGAAATGGCTTTGTTATGAGCACAAATAATTTAATAGATCCTCTTTCATTATGGTGAAAAAATGGGAACACAGTACCAGGAGTAATTACCAGCAGAAAGCACTCTACCAAATGTATTGCAGCTCTGTATAGTCAGACCAAAGAGACTAAAGCCACCAATCTGTCCCTTTGATACTGGACCTAAGGCCTTTTCTGTCATTGTCTAGGTACGTCATAGAGTGCCCCAACTGTGCAGTGATCTACAGAAGCAGGCAGTACTGGTACGGAAACCAGGACCCAGTGGAAACAGTGGTCAGGACAGAAATCCAGCACATCTGGCCTGGGGTAAGGCCACAGTGGAACAACTTAAATGAGATTCTGCTTAAACCAATTAAACAAAGTTTCAAGCCAAGAACTTAAAGGTTTTAAGTGGAATGAGTGTTGTCACATCTGCTGTGAGCTACATTTGCAGTTAATTCTTGCCAGCTGGTTGCGTTCAGATGTCCAGGAAAGAAACGCAAAATTTAGTTTGTGACTTTGTTTATGCTAATATGTTGATCCGAGCAGGAGCTGCTGAGAAGAGAAGTGGGCCGGTAGGGCTTTGTAATCTTTGCTGTGTTCTTTTCTCGCCTTCTTTACAGTCTGACGGGTTTCTGAAAGACAACAACAATGCTGCTCAGAGGTTGCTGGATGGAGTGAAATACATTTCTCAGTCGGTGTCTGAACTCAGCGTGAAGCCTGCCAAAGCCGTCACCTCCTGGCTCACAGACCAGATTGCTCCCACCTACTGGAAACCAAACTCCCTTATCCTGGTACATGACTACAACTGGACTAAAACTAGAACAAACACAAATGTTGCAAAAACACTGGTTGAGAGCAAACATTGTCCTATGAGGCCCTATTGTTGTCATTGATTTTCATGAAGCTGAACCTGTTGCACGAGGTTGTTCAAGGTGTTGTTAACCCGTGTTTAGCCTTTTTACTGGAGGTTTTCATTACGGTGTGGTGGCTAATTTACAGCTGATCGCAGTGATGCAGTGTCTAAAAGAAAGGTGTTATTGTGAGGAGTGTGAGAAAAGAGGACAGATGGTTGAGATTTAGATTATGGAGGTCTGAGCCACACACACAATAGTTTTAGATATCCAAAATGTTTGTTACACAATAGTTACAGTCTGTGGTTCCTATCCAAACAGGATTTGATGAAAGAGGTGAAAGCATGTCTTTAAATCTAACCATAGCTGCAGGTTGACAACTGTCATTCTGACTGGAAATAGACTCACACATTATCCTTACTGTGTGTGTGATGCAGCAATGCCATAAATGTGCAGAGGAGTTCCAGCCCAATGACACCAAGCACCACTGCCGTTCCTGTGGAGAGGGTTTCTGTGACGCCTGCTCCTCCAAAACCCGACCGGTCCCAGAGAGGGGCTGGGGCCTCGCCCCCGTGCGAGTGTGTGATGCCTGTTTCCACAACAGGGGAATCCCGACTGGTATGCAGTTCAGTCCCACTTTTCAACCACCGTGTGATGTGATATCAGTTTTCTGGACGTAGCCCTTGACAGTATGAGGTTGTCTTACCTGCTGAGTGCATGTTTTCCTGCTGCAGAGCTGCTGGACGCTGCCCTGGAAGAGGAAGGAGGCACGCTCATCGCCAGGAAGGTCGGCGAGGCTGTTCAGAACACTTTAGGAGCAGTCGTCGGTGCCATCGATATACCTCTCGGTGAGCTTTCTGTCTCATAAAGAAAACAGTGCAGATGATGATCACTAATAATCAAAACTATCAGCAGTCTAGAGTGTCAGTGACTGTTGATGATCATCTCTCAATGGATGCATATGAGATAATCATGAAACAGCAATAGGAAGTCTTTAAATGTGACCACAAAAAAGTTTTTATAGCTTAGATGATGGAACCAGAGGATTTTAGCATTTAACTGAAAAAAACTACAAAAACACAATTTCCTGACTGTTGCCAGTCGACTGTCATTGACTAACCAATAAATCGATTTTAACCCTTAATGTGCAGTGTTATTCATCAGGTGGACAAAATGTATTTCCTCATGTTTAATCATGAAATTAAAAAAAACTGTTATTTTGTGTTCTCTTTCAAGCAGCATAAGTTTTGGTGCAGCATGACCTGGGTCTTTACCGCATTTCCTAATTTGCATTGTGGCTGTTTAACATAGATTTTAGCAGTGATGCTGAATCATCAGTGAGCCCTCATGCAAAGCTGTACTACATGAATAATTCTTCTTTTTCATTAGACACAATGGCCCTTTCTTTCTCTCAGTTACAGTAACAACTTTTCCTGTGTCCAGGTCTTGTGAAGGACGCGGCTCGTCCCACCTACTGGGTCCCAGATCAGGACATCCACTCCTGCTGCGAGTGCCAGAGGGAATTCACCCCACGTCTCTCCATCCACCACTGTCGCGCCTGTGGCCAGGGCGTGTGCGATGACTGCTCCCAGGAGCGGCGCCCCGTGCCCTCCCGGGGCTGGGACCATCCTGTGAGGGTCTGCAACGGTTGCAACCAGAAACCTGGGGAGCTCTAGCAGGACCAGGACCAGGACCAGGACCAGGAGCAGGAGCAGGAGTCACACTTAAGGATGCCAACTTCTATAAAAACTGGAATTGACACTGTTTGGCTCTGGCTACTTCAGATTGGTGTTGTCTTTAGTGGCTTCTCTTGACTGCCAGCTGGCTGAGCGTGGCCGGTTGGACTTATTGTTTTTTACCGCTGTCCTCG